>JAUMGZ010163956.1:0-28019 GCA_032359645.1 Pododesmus macrochisma
ATTTATTAAATTTTTAAATGTATGTCTGTACTTAAGACTTCTAGTCTCATGCGGGAAGTGGGAAGGTTGAGGCCTCAATAACCGGTTTAACCACAACTGCTAAGTTGGTCCGCATGGATTACTAGTCTTGATGATTGTTGTAATGTCGATGTAAAGGATATTTACTAACAAACAATGGACAAATCAAAAAGTCAAAACCGGTTTAAACTGATATCGTGGGCATTTGAAGTCGCGTCAAACCAACCATAAGAGTGAGAAGATGTCGTTCATAACCCAACACAAAGCTGCAAATCAACCGTCATCAATGGACTCTTTGGGAAAATAAATTCAGGCTAGACGTACACACACCACGCTTAAAAATATTATAAAAATGGCCTTGCCAAGAATAGAATACATTTAAGGTTTCGTGTAAATAAAATTCAAATAGCACCGCCGTTCCTTTTTGTGTTTCTGTGTATAAATTTTATTGTGTGCCTCACTGTCGACTTTGATATATACGAAAACGCTGCCATATACGTGTCCCTGCTATCGTGAAATGATGATTGCTTTCTAGTAAGAGATTATGTAATATTTTAGAAATTCTTAAGAGGATAGATAAGGGGATAATGTGTTTCAAAATATATATTGTTTATGCATATAACACTGTAAGTAGAAACTTTGTCTACGTGTCTCCGGGGTCCCTATTCTCGTTCTAGTCTACTTCTGTTATGTTGGCACGAGATAAAGAGAATTAGCAGCCTTCTGAAAGAATACATTTTGCAGAGTCATTTCATTATGCATACAATATATACATTCGAAATATGTCCTCGTGTCTCCGGAGAATTTGCGTTAATGCAATATTTTTCATCGGTGATTCATTTAGCGCACAAATCAATGATGCACCAAATAGGCGATAATGCAGTTTTCACTTTTCAAAATCTATTTAAGTCCACATCAGCGAAACCTGATAAGCCTTTTATAAACAGAGCAGCGGGATTTGTAAAAAGTCGATGGAAATCATTGTGGTTTATACGAAGAATAGAAAGCTAACAAGTTATAACAAATTCCTTTTAGAAACATCACAGATCGGAAAATTACATTTACTTGTTGATTAGGGCGGTGTGCTGATATTTATAGTATGATAACAGCTACTGTATTTATGCTAATGATATTCAAATTTTTAACATTGTGAACATGGATTATGTTCATTTTGGTTTCTGGCTGATTTAGCGAAGTACATTTATGATACATTAATAAAACATTGTATTTGTAAGTTTGACCAAACATACATTTATATGCGACAACGTAGAAAAAATCAATCGTGAAGCCTAACACCACAGACAAGACAAAACAATTGGCTTACGGCAAATCAAAATCATTAGATAGAAAAAATATTTGAATCAACATTTTTTGTTTTAAACATTATAAAAGGATTTCATCGAATTATAAAAACAACAATAGAGAAAATCAGGTTAATCAAATGTACACGTCAGTAAATATTTATATCTCTTTTGTTTCCATTAGTCATTGCTGTGAATTGAAAGCTGACATGAACTGCAACACAAAATACACGCATTAGCGTTTTAAAAGTCACGGTTAGATTACTATATTTCGAAAACATTTCAATACTGAAGTGAAACTTAAATATTTGAATAAGCTTGCAAATTGAAGACGGGCCACTAATAAATATGATATTTACAAGAAAAAAATTATCGATATAACTCTTAGCTTCGACTTAACCGTCATTAACGAACACACAATTGCAAATTAATGTAGAATAAACAAGACAGAGGCTATGAAGCTAAAGGGAAGGAGGTATGATACTGAAACTCAACTCTAACAATACTATACTTCCCTGTACTAGACACCTTATCGCGGTAGGGAGATTTGGGTGTCTCGATGACCTGGAGAGCTATGCTGGCGGGAGTTTCTGGTAGGTTCAATCAAGTCAGGCAGGTTGAAAGGTAGAGGTCAGACAAAGATCTGCACGTATTGCGAATGGGACGCTAAGCTGGCGGTTCCGTGAACAGGGATTTTTACCCCCCCCCCCCCCCTACCACGACAAAGATCCACATGTAAAGTTCGATAAAAGAGTTGGTGGAAACGCCTTTGCATGATATCATCCATCTTTCTGAACTATCTCTATTACTTTCATCTCCCGTTACTGTCACCGTCTCTCTTCTTGCCCTATCCTTTAGATTTTCTCCTTTGGTCTTTTGTCACCATATCGGTGAAATATTCTGGAAGTGACATTAAGCCCTACAGAAACAAACTAACAATACTATAAGATTTCCCTTGTCCTCAATTAGGTGTAGTAAAGTCACAAAAGTTATGAGCTCTGAAGTACTCCTCTGGACAGCTGTTACATACATCCCAGTCATCGTCAGCAGGGACGTGAGCGAACCTCTTTCAATAATTCAGGCTACAAATCATTTGACATTAACAAACGGTCAAGAAGAAAGAAAATAATATTATGAATAAAAAATCCCAACAAATTAAAAAACAGTATTAGTGAAATCGACAGAACGAGACATTGACAAACAAACAATAACTGCGAAATATGTCACATCGATGAAAAATGAACTCGTTGGTTGGAATCAGTAATGAGTTACATAACAAATTATTGACATAGTGAACACATTGTACCGATTTTACTTTGTTTTGTTTTTTATAAATGTGATCCTACCATATTGTATTTAGCGTCCTACAATTAAGTTGGTCCGCACAGATTGCTATTATTGTGACGTCCATTTGTTTCGTTTCATTCTGGTGCTGAAATGTTTGATGCGGCTATTGTTGGTGCGTCACTGTCTCTCGTTCCGCTGATTTTACTCATCCTGTTGTTTGTTTGTTGAAAAGTCTTCAAAAGGGATTAAACAGAATCTCAAAAAATGACTATCGAGATATGCATCTTGGTAAGTAGAAAAATTTGATTTATTGACGCTTTAATTTAAAAATCCAGAATTGTTTCTTTTTATCAAGAAAAGGATTTTATGAAGCTTGTGGGTGCAACTGTTCGTAAAAGGTTGCTTAAAGTTTAGAAATGTCATGGCAAATGTTTTGGAAACATTCTTGTGTTTTTGCAAATGTTGTTGGAGGAATATCTAAATTGAGGAGAAATGAAACATTATAATTCTATTTGAATACAAAAATGCAATCTGAATCATGCCTCCGATAAATATGATATTTATAAGAGGAAGGAGCCAAAACTGAGATAACCCGTTCCGAACCCCAGATCTTGCTCATTAATGGACGCAAGAGAAGAATTATTTTTGTATAGACCAGCCTTCAGAAAATCAAAGCTATAGAGCCAAACGGAGAAACGGTGTCATACATTTCACGATGGTTATGATGTACAAAAACCATACCCAATTTTGAATACAAAATTGTCAAGCCAAAATTATAAATGTACGCATAGTCAAAACAGGAATTTTTAAATATATTCCTCTGGACATGTGTTTCGAACAACCCAGTTCTCATAAGCAAAGGTGACGTTATAATATATATATATATATATAGAAATAAATATTACAAACGACAGACAGGCAGGCAGGCAGGCAGGCAGGCATGCAGAGACAGACGGACAAGAAAGCCAAAATATGCATCAAACACAACAATTTGGAATACAGGTAAGTATGAAACTGTATCTTCTTAGGTCCAAAACTCGAAAATTACTGGCATATCGTTATGAATCGGGAATAAATGACGACGTGCCTCACATCATTAGTTATTTGGATTCTTGACAGGTAAAATGGGCTCACATTACCTGCCTGGAAATTATATTTACCGAGCCGATATATAATTTCCAGGCAGGTAATGTGAGCCCATGTTACCTGTCAAGAATCCAAATAACGAATTTGTCATACTGCAAAGCCTTTTATTGGCGTGTTTTTTAATCCAATCGAACAGATGCTAAGACAATTTTACAACTGAAATATGCTGTAAACTTGCAAAATGAAATACATATGTACATTTAATAAGTCATAAAGTAAAGATTTTTTAATTTTCTATAAATTGTTTTCCATTTAATAAAAAAATGGCACATTCATCGTTTTATTATAGAAAGTATATGAACATAAGCAGATTACGGTTCCTTGAACGTTTCTTTAAAATAATTCTGCGAAACCTCAATGGTAGCCTCAATTTTCGCTATTATGACGTCATTTTGTAATGCGGTCAACGTGAGTTTGTTAATGTTTGTGCTCCAGTATCCACTCTAGAAATATCGGGGAACATGTTTTCCTTCTAAATCTAGCAATAGTGACTAGTGTGTTCGTGTTATTACTGTCACCATATTCATCAAACAAACTGGACATGTCTATTTCACAAGTGGCATCCAGAAAGTTTGTTAGCGCTAGAAACCTCTACAGTGTCAATGTCAGCGTAATATCACTGATGAACGACTGAATACTACTGGTCCAGTAATGCAAGTCATATGGTATGAAGTGTCACATTTATGAGTTTGACGATAGTGATAGTTGAGAGGGCACTCTAACAGTGAAGTGTGCTTGAAATTGCATTGAAATATGTCCAAAACACGCTGGTAAACAGCCTAAGACGATGCTTTTGAATTGTGTGTACAAATGTTCGCAAAATATACACAGACTAAAGAAAGGATTTATTATTTTTCTAATTACGTTTAATGACAAGTAATAACTCTGATCAATTCTGGAACCCGTTAATTCTTACAGTATTCAATAGTATTTTTGGTTACTCAAGCGAAGCGTGAAACAAGATTGCTGCCTCCCATATTTGGAAGTGAGGGGTTCCGACGGGGTAAATTGATCCCAATGTTAACGACACAGGCTGGTAACATGGAAAATGTTCTACTGTCAAGCCAGCCAATCATAATCCTAGAAATTTTTTTGCAGTATGACAAACAGCAATGGTCCCTCGAGGGAGGGGGTGGACTCAGTATTACCTGTGTTCGGAAGCAAATGCTTATGGGTTGATGTCATTTGAAGTAAGACGTTAGTATTGTATACTGTTGACCAAAGCAATTTTGAAAAGGACGGTGATAAATCATTCGCCTCCCTAAATGCCTTCGTTTATTGAATTGAAACTAAAATTTTGAGATTCTGTTGAACATTGCAAATAAATTAAAACGCATTCTATAGCCTTATCACCAAGTCCCATTCTAACTAGTTTACTAGATTCATTTGGATTCAGTCGAAACACTGACACACAAAGACTGGGGAATTTCCTCTTATGAAAGTGTACATGTACGTATCATGAGGCATGCACAATGACACAAAGGTACCGACTAATTCAAGTGTAAAATTATTTAACAGTTGCAGTCATGCTACTGATCTGTAAATCAGAAAGCTGTTAAGATCAACGAATCGGATAATTTGTTGCCGTTTCCGAATTTATATATGCAAATCACCAATGCAAATGTCAAAAGATGAAACTATTTCAGCAATGGAGCTGTTTAATTTGCACTTGTCAACTTCCTCTATTCAATAACAGTGGTTTGAAGATTCAAATCAAACGCTAAACACTCAGTGTTATTTTTACATTTTTTCTATTGACTAGATTGACAAGTGCAAAAAGAGTATAGCAATTCAATTTAAATTTAATATTGACGCTATCTATAGATTATTTCGATTCCTTACTTATTCGTTTGTATAAAATGTTACCTAGAGGTATGTGTTTAAGGGTTACGCTTAATTAAGCAGTTTACCAACATGACTTTGGTATTATTTATAAAAAAATAACGATTTCAATTTTACAAATATAAATGAAGAAATTACGTTCCTTTTTAGAAACATCAACAAGTTAACACTTACTGACGCAAAAATAATATAGAGTATTACCTAAAAGAAATTGGTTAATCATACCTTCTCACTAACCGTGTGATGTGAATAAAAACATACCGACGAGTTGATTTATACCTTAAATATGTTTAATATATTTTTCAATAAAAAAGTTTCAAATTAACATTATAGAATATTTAGCTATGCAATATTGAATTCCAGAAAGTAAAATACAAATTGACCTGGGAACATCACGACGGGTGACACACGAGAAGCATGAAATGCTTACTTCTTCACGGACACATTGATGAGCTTATAGTTTTTTAGTCCATCTGCACCGAAGGTCCAAGGTGGACTTTTCTCAAATAAATCCCGTCCGTCGTCCGTCCGTCGTCGTTAACTTTAAACATTTTGACTTCTTCTCCTGAACCACTGGACCATTTATATCCAAACTTGGTAGGAAGTATTCCTATGGGAAGAGGATTCCGATTTATTAAAAATGAAGGGGCTGGGACCCCAGGGAGCGCCACTAGGGGGCAAAAAGGGGGGATTGACAAAACTTCAATATTCTTCTTCTAATATACTAGAAAGCCTAGAGCTTAATGTTTTGGTATGTAGTAACTTTAGGGCATTAAGAACCAAGTTTATTCAAGGCGTGACCCACGGGTCAAAAATAGGTTACGCGTTTTTGGGTCAAAGTTCAACACTATAGCAAATATGTTACTTTTCATATTTCCGATTGTTTTGTCCAAAATTACTGAACAAATTTCTTCCAAACCTTGGAGGAAGTATTCCTAAGGGAAAGGGGATTCAAATTTGTACAAATGAAGGGGCTCAGCCCACAAAGGGCGCCACTTTGGGTCCAAAAGGGGGGAAATTGGACAAAATTTTAAAAATCTACTAATAAACAATTTTTATATTTACTACTTTTGTAAACCCGCGCTTATTTAATAAAATTTAAGATTGATATTCTTTTTTACTTCTTATAGTTTTGCTCTCTTTGAATAGGAGGATGAATACGTCATCTGTCTTCTGGTAGGGTCAGAGAAGTTGAAGGGTAGAGGCCAGACAACGATCTGCATGTCCTTCGGAGGGGGCGCTAAGCTGGCGGTCCCGTGTAACGCCGTTGCATGGGATCATCCTTCTTTCTGAACTATCACTATTCCTTTCGTTACCCGTTCCTCTCGCCGCTTCTTTTCCTGTCGTATCTTTTGGTGTTTCACCTTTGGTCTTTTGTCACAACATCGGTGAAAGATTCTCCGGACGTGACGTTAAGCCCTAACTAAACGAAAAAAATATCAAACAAACGTCATCTGTCAATTTGTCATAGGTTTTGTTCACTCATATTATAACGATGTCTGTTACTATTAAGGGATTTTTTATGAAAGCACCCTCTCCTATATAGTGCATTGTGAAGTCATGATATATTGCGCATATTTGCTTATTTCCAAATTGTTCAATGTTTGCGGTTTAAACCCCAATCCTTATGGATAGGGGACATGGTTGTGGATCCAGTAAACTGGTTGAAAATGCCATTAAATTCGTAGAAAGAAATTTTTAAGGTGCTCCTAGGGTAGTTGGCCTTGAATATTTATTACGGATTTCATGTTTTTGTCTCAATTCGATGGTTTAAACGGTCTCCTTGGTCATTCCATTAGATTCAGCTGTCACTCTTTTTACAAAGTGAGTAGGTGGTTTTAACGATATTAACTCGCAACATTTTTAACGAAATTAAACCCCAAAATAAGTCGAGCTCTTTCAAATAATGTTTTCCCAGTGAGTAGAGTCTGGAAACTTTTACAAATTCTGAATTACATGACATTATACATAGCGTAGTCCATTATAAACACATATTCGATAACGTTTATAGTGTATACGATAACTAAATAAAAACAAAATGGCAGACCACAAATCATTATCATATTATAGAAGAGACGAAAAACCAACTGGTTGGGAGAAACCAGTCAAATATTCAAGGACTAACTAAGACACGACTATCATCAATGGACACTCAAGAGAAAATGAAAATGGTAACACTTGCTCCTCTTTAAACAGTGGAAAAGGTTACCATACACCAAAAGGACACGGAGGCATCGCGGCGGGTGACACACGTGTAGCAGGGAACGCTTACCATATCGCGAGCACCTGGTTCACTTCTAGTTTTTTGATAAAAGTTCGTGATGTTTCCATTTTTAGTTAATAAATGTACATTTGGTTCATTTTGCTGTGTGCGTACAACGTTTTCTTATTATTGACCAAAATCCAAAGGCCTTAGAATATCGTCTTGGTTTTTCGGTATACTATTTTATATTATTGGGGGAATAGACGTAACCTAAATATCCAACGGTTTTGGAGCTGAAAACTCTTAAGGTTGAAATCAGTTCAACCTGTAGTCTAGTTAAGTATAAAAATATTTAATCAGGTTAAATTAATGCTCAAAGTATACCTATATACTGTTGGTTTATGATTAAAGTGTTATATCAAAGGTGTGTATTAGTTTCTCAAATTGTTTGTATTAATTTATGTTTCTACTTGAGAATTCTTGTCCTATCCGGAAAGTGGAAAGGTTGAGGTGTCATATAACAAGTTTAGCCACGCCGCCTAGTTTCGTGATGGGTGATCGTCCTATGCAAGGATAAATAGTCTTGAGGATTTGTGTGACATTACTTCCCCCCTTTTATTCTGGTGCTGAATTGTTTGATGCAGCTATTATTGGTTTGTAAATGTCTTTCGTTCTGTTGATTACACTCAATCCGTGTTTTTTCTGACAAGTATTTTTGTATTTTATCAACCATGTGTATTGGTGATTATTTGCATTGTGAGTTTATTCATGATTATTATTTCAGTTTTTTTCATCTACAAAGTGCGTGGGCAAGTATTTGAAGTATCAATTTATGAAGAATATTTATGTGTATTTAATCTACAAGATATGTGTTGGTAGAGTTACATTTAGCAAATTTATGTCTGTATCTCTGTTTATGCAATATGAGTTTGTGGCGTTAGTTCATGAAAAGTATTTCTGTGTAGCATCAACATTAAGATGTAGGTTATTTGGGCAATTTTCAAATCAATACTCTCTTCTTGGAAAATATGAAATTACAACATAAATCAAAATTTATCAATCTGCCACTTTCATTTAATCTTTCATTTTGTCATACATTAAAACATTCTTTGTTGCAAGTTTACAAACAATTTTAAAACGCCAAGTCAATCAACATCAGCAATGATCAGTTGTAATAAAGGAACGTGAATAACAACTTTCTGTCAACTTTTACATAAAATGCCAAAAAAACAAAGTTTCACAAATCAATACTACAATGCTATCTTGTAAAGAAATCAATAATTATACATATATTAAAGACAAATTGCATAGTCTTCTTTAATTCATAACAATTACAAGATATTGTGTCTTTAACAGATATGAACTCAGTGCTACATCAAAAGAAGAGTCTTATTCATACTATAGAAGAAAATAATTCTACAGGACTTTGTTTTTAATTATTAAATATATTTATGGTTTATCATATTAAGAAATTTAAACTTCAGAGGATACTTAGAGAGATATTTTATAAACTTTAAGTACCCGAAATTTTATATCCTTTTTGACAATAAACCGTGTTCTCTTCAATGGAAATATATAGAGAATTAGATTAAATCAAATCACAAAACTACATGTTTGAAGATAAACTTATCTTTGACACCTTGTTAATCATTATGTATGTTAGAACGTTCTATCTTACAAACAAAAACATTATGAGTCGCTGAAAATTTCGTTGGATAAGTTCCCAACAATCACTTTATATATAAATATATTTTAATTGTTTTGTGAGCGACGATAACATCACGGACTACTGGTTTTAAAGCAATTATATCATTTCATTTGGTGAAGGTGATTGTTTAATGAAAACGCATGAATTTACTTGTTTAGACCTTTAAACGTTCACAGACAAGTGTTTTTTAAAATGAAATATGAGTTGAAGAGTCAAGAAGTATTTTTACACTATATAAGTATTTTGAGACTGGTTTAGATTTAACACATTGTTATTTTAAAATGTTCCGGGTGCCTAGCATCAAATATTGACAATGAATATTTTTTCTTTTGACTAATACTGGAAAGCTTTCTTAAACTCGAAACTCTTTATCTTTAATAAAAAAAAGCTTTAAGTTTCAACTTAAATCAATCTATATTAAATGAGGTATTTTAACTAGTATAGATATACAAACAATGAACAAAGATCAGAAATTTTCAATTAATTAAATCGTCATAATAACCCTAGTTCAAGCTTGCTATTGATTTACAAAGTATCAGTGACGTTGTAAATAAATAAATAAATAATATGTAAAATCATACCTGATGACTCTTAATTATGATACTAACATATGTAACAATATATAATCTACTAATATACCACCAGCTTAAGGATAATAAACGAGCAGTTCATCTACAATCGAGCATGTGTAATGACTAACAACTGATCTGATTGACCGCGTGTCTTAATTGAAATAAAATTGCGATAAAAAGCCATAGTAATAATGAAGTATCAACGGATAAATAACACAACAACAGTGTCAATCCAACACTGAACAACAACGTTCTTGTACATATTTACATAATTTAACAATGGTTTAGACTTAGGTTAACACGCGGAAGGAATGTGTAGTAGTCAAGTATTGTTGTCACCACTATTACGATTTAATATTCTAAACAAAAACAACTCATAAAAAACATGGTAGGTTCTCTTGATACAGGATACACGTGGTATCACATATCAATGCTGAGAAATACAAGACATTATCTTCTCATTGAATATAATATATACATATGTACTTTAAATTAAATAAAAAAACGAAAATAGGGGGATAAAACTAACGTACATTAAAGGCTTGAAACAAAAAGCAAGCATCTAAAGGTTTAAAAGTTTTGTAAAATATTTTTTTTATAGTTTCAGGCACATCAAAGCACGCCTAATGACACTCTATAACTATAAACTGCATTACGTATACAACTTAATTTGTTATTTCATTTCTATTCAATGATTTATGTTGTACATGTATGGGTAATAAAAAAACCCATCTGTACTCGAACCAATAAAACTTTTGCACTAACGAGTGTTAAGAACGTTTAGTCTGGACTGTAAAGTACAAATTGTAATTTTTCGTAAAGATTCAGCATATATAACTTTAATCTAGCACTTCATATAACAAACTAATAGCGTTTTATTTTAAATTTATATTCAAAAGTATCTTGAACTGAAAAAGGACACAAAAGAAAAATATTAACACACTTTCTTGGTAAAGCTGTTGTTTGTCTTTGGTGTTATACAATATTAAGATTTTTAATTTACAGTAGGTACGTTCAATTAGAAAAGCAATGTTTTACGCTATATCGTCTATATATATAAATATATTTACATACAGAAATACAAAAATAGAATTCCACACCGCCAACAATCCAGTAGTATTATGTACAATATGAAACATATTTTTATTAAGCTATAATAGTTACCCCAACTTCATTCAACGCTTATTGTGGCTTAATCAAATTACTCAAAATCACTCACACACATTCAAATGATAATCATGATAAAAACTTAATTTATATTATATACTCTTTGAAATAATTGATTCAAAATCATTTCGCCATTTTTTATTTTAAGGTAAAAAAGATTAAAGCATAAAATAAAAATTACAGAAAAATTATTTTTGAATTCAATTCTTTTGTTTCATTAATATAACATACATTCATAAAAATTTTATTTTTAAATTGTGAATTAGGAAAACTCTTTTTGAAAATTTCGAATAGAACCGTTTTTATAAAGTGTTTAAACAAAATATCTGGTCAGTTCTTAATGTCGAAATCTTATAACAAATTAATCACTACACGAAAAGGCAATAAATGAGGTATAAGTATAGACTTATTAAACTGAACGGTTTAAAATATACTTGAGAGTATCGCTTGATTACTTACTCTCATTTACGTGTAATAATGGGAGGTTAAAGAAAATATCACAGTCGCAAGATTCACCATCACATTGAAATATATAAAACAATTATACATAGATGTGGCAATATATACAAAATGAGGCACATGTTGTGTGGTATTTAACATTTTCAATATATATACAAGCATACCGCCTCCAACGTTATGATATCTGTCAACTCAATTTATACACCTTCCATATATATGCAAGATGCATCGGAAGGTTCAGGAAGCGTCTTGGCATATTACATTTTTGGCAAACTACTTTTAACATCCTTTTTTCATGAGTTTAATGGTTATCGTAGAGGAAAAGGATCGATGATAACAGTTCCAATAGGGAAGCTCTCAGCTTTACAGCCATTTAAAATAAAACGGTTTCACTAAAAGACAAACTCTATGGAATGTGAAATGACTTTGATATAAGTATGCTGACTTTAGCTGATGGTTATAGTTAAGGGGACTTCTTGGAATATCGATCACAAAACGATAGCAAGCATATATCTAGTCTTGACGCAATACTATTTATTTGTGATTAGTAATGTTTCAATTGGAGTATAAATGAATTGGAAATCAATTTGGTTAGATTTTGGAGATTTTGAAAAAAAGGTACTTTTAATTGGAATTTTCACATACATAAAAAATGTACTGAAATATCTATATTTTGTCAATTCGTTTTATGGAAAATATACTTTATCACATCAGTTAACTAAAATTGACAATATTTTTGGAAACCGTGTATCAACATACATTTAGTGGCTATTAAAACACCTCTAAAACATTGCTTGTTAAACTTTATGTTCTTATGTTGTTGTTTTATCACCAGTATTAATATTTTAACATAATGTTTTTAATATTTTAGGTGTGTTTTTTAGAAATGAATACTTCCACCATTAGCATGACTATGTACAACTCAATTTCATTTATTGATTTTTTCTCTCAATTAGACATAAGTTAATTTTTAATTTTTACCTGTATATGACAATGTTATGGAATGACCAAGTATAGATAAGCAAAGGCAATATACGGACGGTATTTTACCTACCTCTGTGCATGATTTAGCGTTTGATAAATATTAAAAAGTTTGATGCAATCTGTGCACGAATTTGGTGAGGTGACGGAAGTGTACTATTTGTTTGTCAGAAGATATCATAAGTACAGTAGTAGAGAAAAATAACAGAATATTATCACACAACATATGTTTCTTGTATACCCACGTTATTTAAATAATCATTATGAATTTGAAGAAATAATTATGTTTGGAATGGAGGCATTTTATTCAGGCAGCGTACCTTAGTTATCTAACGAAGGAAATAAGGCACCCATATACACTAAAGACAAAAAGGTTCCTTTAGTTCCTGTCGATCAAATTTGTTTATGTTCGGACTTGTCATAGAACAGTATTCATGAAAGAACTCACAAGCGTACACGTACATACCGACCAAACAATTGGTCGTTCAAATTTGATTGGTTAATTTAACCCAAAAGAAAAACGTTAGTAGCACACATCACACTTTTGTATTTCATCTGGTTTGAGTTGATAGCAGGCAAGGTTCACAAGTTGAATCATTTAAATACATATTCAATGAATATCGATACTAGATTTGGCTTGAACCATTTGTATTCGTCTGATTTGCCTGTGGGGCCGGAAAAGGAGTTTCTGTGGGTCCTGGACTTGTCGCCGAGACATTAGATTGAGGAGTCCTCCGTCGCCTCGGAGGGGATACTCTTCTTAGTTGAGCAAATTCAGAACGCTTGAAGTCCAATGGTTCACCCCTTGAATCTCTATTTTCCATTTGTTCTCTACGAGATTGATGTAGTTCATGTCTACGTGTTATAACTTTGTCCGCAATAAGACCCGGTAACATTTCAAGGTGTGTCTGTAATGATAATACGAGTTTACATTAACATAAATAAATGGTGTATTAGTTATTTGTTTAATTGGGTTTTGTAGTCAATTTTGAGTGGCGTTGATTTTAAAAATATATTAAACGCTTATTCCTTCGCGAACACCTGGTTTCGCTTCTAATTTTTCAATACAAGTTCGTGATGATTCTTTTTTAGTTAATATTGTATTTTTGTTCTTTGTGCGGTGAGCGTCCTTCGTATTCGCTTTATTTGCCAATGTCCATAGACTTATGCCTGTTCGTCTTCAGTTTTCAAATTTACTTAAGAATGAATTAAAAGTGTTACTGTATGAAGAACAATACTTTGCTATGAAGCATTTAATGAAGGTAGCGTGAAAGACAGTACAAGGCTTTTTCGAAAGAACAACACCTAACAGATTTTAGTTCCGAAATATGTGTTTGTGCAGTACTATACCTGTAATGTTTGCAGTTTGTCTTCAATTTTGTTGACTCGTTTTTCTAATCCAACTTGACTTGTATGCATGTCTGCAACCATGACCTGTATTTGTTCTTGTTTCTGAGAACATAGAAAAAGAGTAAAAAAAAAAACAAAAAACATTAACACTATATATGCAGTTAACAGTTCATTAAAACATAATTAGCAAGGAAGGCATGTCGAAACCAATACAAGTATTAAGCAATGAGACGTTTTGATTTTTAGAATTAGTCAATATGGTTGATGATGCTGGGCCAATATATATATTACCATAACGATTGTAAGAAATATGTTAACAAATGCCTTTATGCATATATTGTTTCACCCTCATTAATAAAATAAAATGGTTATAAATAATCAATAAAACTTGTCATACGGGGGCAATATGTTTAAACAAAAGTTATACATATTCATTTATATAAGCGTGCCTCTAAACAACACAAAATATATAAGCCTTAATGTTACAAAGCCAACACCAGGGATTGTGTAAAAAAAATATGGAAATACGATGTGTGTATAAGTTTAGTATTAGTAATCAGCGATTTATAATATTGCTTGTAATAAAGTTTCGCATTCAATAATACGACACGTATAATCATAAATCTACGTTCAAGTACACATCGAACAAAATGAGTACTATTATTCAATAAGCAGCTGGGCAGTATCATTCGCAGTGATTTTGTAGTGTTTATGGAGAAGCACAGCGTCTATTATGAATACATTTAATACATACACCAGGTTCTAAAAAATCTCTCGTTTCAAATAAACCGACTACAATATCAGAACAAAACAAAGTCTTGATTTTCAACCAGTGTCAATACATCAGTACACCAAAAAAATAATCTATACTGAAATACTTACAAAACCTTACTAGCAAAACAGAAATAAAAGCTTAAAATCGAGTTGATCAAAGCAAGTAAACCATTATTGGTTTCGATATACATGTAATTAAAAAAAGACAAAATAAAGAATGATTATACTGCAAAAATAAGCTAAAGTCGTCATGTCATGCTTATTCAATCCACATTAACCTACAGTTCAATGCGCATTCAAATGATTAGTTGTAATAAAGTAACTTATTGGGAAATGGAGTTGTGTTTTTTTTCGTTTGTAAAGAAGCTGAGGAGAAATTTTTAGTAGTTTCGTTCGCTGCAATAGTTTTCCTTTTATAACTTTATTCTATGATTTCCTTATCAATATCCAATTTATTTTTATTTCAAATATGAATACACCGCAATTATCTGAATTTAAAGCCTTCATGGGTGTGTGAAAAAGACTGTAATAAAAAAGAAACAAGTATGCAAACACCTGAAAAAGGGACCTTAAAAAACCATGTATAAGGCAACAGATTGTAAAATGACGGCCGCCAAAGATACAACATTTAACGAGAGTAATAGATTAGAATTCATTTTAGAGAGGATAAATAAACCAATAAGATTTACAATAATATAGTTGATACTTAAAGATATATGTTTTAACACATTAACTATCTGCGATTTGGATGAAGTCGTTTACCTCTCATGCCAAGCTAAATATATAATAATAACAAAATGTTCACACCGCGCAACAAAAAGAAAAGGTCTCCATCGTTTTCAAAAATTTTAACAAAATAACTTTAAAATAATGTAAATATTTAATCAATTTGTAACTCATAAAATGCAGATTATAATTTTAGAGTGTTTGTGACTTAAGCATATTTACAAATTCACACAAGAGACCAATTCTTTTCTGTATACGTTAGGTTTTGTTTTGCTTCATATTATTTTTCGCTATTAAATGCCGACATGCATATCTTTTTCCTAGAGCTGTACAAAATATACGTGGCTCTTTCATGCAAGACGTGTAAGTTATCAGCGCAAATTGAAATGAAGCAAAAATTAACCTAATACAGATACAATGTTGCATTTCTGTTTATATATGTACAACAGCCAAAGGGATCAAGAATCAGCCATGCCTACAAAGAAAGAGGGAGGAAATTAAAACTTTAAGATACAAAGCACAACAAGATGCTGACTGATTCAAAAGTGTTTGTTCCAAACCTGTTGATACTGAACCAAAGGTATGGAGATATATACACGGTTCACTGCATTCAATTTCGCCATTCCTACATTCTACAACGGAAAAGGAAAGGAGACATCGATGGTAAGTGATGACCTAATATTTTTATTTTCCAATCGCCATTAATTCTCCTTTGACGACATATGATTGTCAAAATAACAAAATATTACTTGGCTACTAGTACTTTTTAACAAGTAGTTAGTTATTTGTGTTTGATTAACTACTAGATTTGAATAATTGACATGGAAGTAGCACGCCATGCTCCTGTAAAGCACTCATTACAAAGTACACAATAAATCATGTGAGTATGTTGCTTTTTAGAACTTTGATCAATGACGTGGCTTGAGTAGGAATTATGACTTGCTTAGTGGTTGTAGAAAATTACAAGCCAAACATCTGCACACAGAAACTCACGGATATATTTTACAGCATTTTATGAAGCTACGTGATTGATCATAGTATAAGGCTGTGCTAAAATCATATTAATTTCTTCAAGCTTAATTCGTGTGACATGAAAAGGTTAAAGAACGTTGTGACATTTTGCACCATCGAAAATCCCTTTCCTTTACCGAAGGTTTCCTAAGTTGTAAAAGCAAGCGGCGGGATGGAAGTAGTGACACTGACATTTTAGGAAACGGGTGGTGCGCCTTGTAACATCAAGATAAAAAACAACCAAACAACAACATTTATCTGAATTATCTTCTTTAAAATTTCATAGTTTGGTTGAAATTTCGAAATAAATATCGAAAGGGATAAATTTGTACACGGTTAGTAAAAAAAATTTATTTAAAATTCTACTCCCATATCTAGTGATATAGTTTATAAACGTTGTTGAAATGTTTTTCAATTAAGTAAAGAAATGAAATAAAGTGATTTTGAAAAAAGGAATTTTTTGAAACTATCATCCAAAATCAATGAAGAAATTTTTGAAGCATTCAATAAATCATAAAAAAAGTTTGATTAAAGATTGTGAGTACTTTTCATCAGCATATCAGTGCCCTTCCATGCAATGTGCCTACTTAGAAATGGTAAAAAACGAAATATATTCAATGACATATTACATAACGTAACAAATACACATACCTTTGCCATGTCAACAAACGTGTGTTGCGATTCATCTAATTTCCTCTGGTCCATCTTCACTCTCCGTAAGCTAAGTAAAGTTGAAAAAAATTCATAATCACATAGTGCAGAGCAAATCTCCGATTGTGTTTTTGGTTTATTTTTTTCTTATGTATAATTTAGAAATCAATCAAGGTTAGTGTACATTTTTGGAACACAAATGTATTAAATTACTGAGTTGCATCATCATACTACTTGTTTTGGAGTGTAACTTATGAAAAATCACAGTTTAAATTATTTATAGTATCCTAAGTTTTGAATCAATAATTAAACTCTTCGAGCTATAGAAGGATCTAATTATATGTTAAATGTTACCCCTCATGCAATGTGATCAACTAATAATTATTATTCAATAAAATGATTGAAACTTTTAGAACAAATTCCTGTGAATATATTGAATTCAAGCAATGCAACACACATCTATGCTCAATATTCACATAAATAAACATATTTTAGTCAGAATTACTTTTGTTATTAGAATATATAGTTATCCATCCATGTTTATTTAAAAAAAACAAAAAAAAAAAACCAAATAACCGCATAGTGGTTTTTTTTTTAAGTTTGCGGAATTGTTTTTTTACCTTATGCTAATTCATACACTGAAAGTATCAAAGTATGTCTATTTTTTCATTTAAGGTATAATTATGTTCGAGGTTCTAAACCGAAAGTAGACACTAGTTTTAAAACAAATCTTAGCTGATGACTAGTGTATCTATATAATTGATGTAACAGTGCTTATTTCAAATTTCAAAAACTACCTAATTCGAAGAAATTTTGCCGAAATTTTAACAGTGGTCTGTTACTTTAATAAATTTTTTTTTGAAAATGATAACAATAATTACAATAAAAGTTCAATGAAAGAGGAAATGTCGGCAGTGACAGCTTAGTTGGAAAGACTGCTTATCGCAGCAGCCTCACTTTAAATATGCGAAAATTGACCGAGGATTGAACTGTATTCACGGCTACCACTGACATCTCTACTCAGCTGAATATGAGTGTAACACTGGAATGGTTAAATTACTTTAAAGATGCTATACACTTAATAACACGGCCTTGAAAGACATTAAACTAATACAAAAATGCAACCTGAATCATGCCTCCGATAAATATGATATTAAAAGAGGAAGAAGCCAAAAACTCTGTGTAAATTACCCCGTCGCAAAATACTATTTGTTCTTGACTGTTTGAGGTAAGGGGACTGTGTATCCAGCTGCATGTGGTTTTGAAGGCAATGGCGGCTGCAAGGGCGTGACTATGACGTCATTTTCTACGTACATCAAGGTATTGACAATATAAACTCAAACTATTATTTTAAACAACATAGAGTACTGTCAGAGTACTGTCAGAGTACTGTCAGAGAACTGATTTTGAATTTTTTTGCCTAGTGCACTAGGCCTGTTTGTAACTTGATATTTATGGGGATTTTTGATGTAAGATTACACACTTTTGCAAAGATGTCAACTGCAAAGCTAGATGGTACGAGTCGTATATTCACTTCAACGAATGATTAAGATTGTTAACGAAATGATTAAGATTATCTCTGTTTAAGTGAGCATTATCTTTTATTACAGTAAATTCTATTTAATTCTAGTCAATAACATTTGGTCAGTTTATTTCCAAGTTACACACAAACTACAATTTGTTTATCATTAATACGCTTTACTATTTCCTCTAGTTGTTTCTATGCTTTAAAGATATATGACACATTACCTGTGAATGGCTGTTACAAAAATATGAAACACTTTACCTGTGAATGGCTGTTACAGAAATATGAAACACTTTACCTGTGAATGTCTGTTACAAAAATATGAAACAGTTTACCTGTGAATGGCTGTTACAAAAATATGAAACACTTTACCTGTGAATGGCTGTTACAAAAATATGAAACACTTTACCTGTGAATGGCCTGAAGAAATTTCCGCTGATGTACCCGAACTTTATATGGGTCCATTTTCTTACTCAACTTTGTGTATTTATATATCAACCACGTCTCTCGCAATACGTTTGCTGCTGCATTTTTCAACTACAAATACATGGAAAAGTACTAGGAATGAATCACATTGGTTGTCACATCCGTCTCTGATATAAAGTTATGGCTTCATAACATATTAACTCAGCCAACTTTTTTTTTTTTTTTTTTTTTTTTTTTTTTTTTTAAATATAAACGTTACTCATCTATTAACGACTGAATATGTTTTTGGATAAAAGTTGGGTTTTTTTTGTTACGTACAAAGCGACTGAATATGTCCTTTGACAAAACCATAACACATGTACTTGAAGCGACTTAATATATTCTCTTTGACAAAACAATAATCATGTACTAAATTATTAAATAGTTCTTTGACAAAACCAAAAGTCTTGTACTAAGCGACTTAAAATATTCTTTGATAAAACCAAAACTCATTTTCTAAGCGACATAATATATTCTTTGATAAATCCAACACTCTTGTACTAAGCGGCTTAATATGTTCTTTGATAAAGCCAAACATCATGTACTAAGCGGCTTACTATTTTCTTTGATAAAACCAAACCTAATGTACTAAGCGACTTTAAATATTCTTTGATAAAGCCATAAACTCATGTACTAAGCGGCTTAATATGTTCTTTGATAAAGCCATAACTCAAGTACTAAACGACTTAAAACATTCTTTGATAAAGCCATAACTCATGTACTAAACGACTTTTAAAAAATTTTCTTTAATAAAGCCATAACTCATGTACTAAGCGACTTAAAATATTATTTGATAAAGCCATAACTCATGTACTAAGCGACTTAAAATATTCTTTGATAAAGCCAAACCTCATGTACTAAGCTACTTGGTGTGTTCTTTGATAAAGCCATAACGCATATAGAAAGCTTTTTAATATGTTCTTTGATAAAGCCATAACTCGTGTACAAAGCGACTTAATATGTTCTTTGATATAAACATTACACATGTACACGAAAAAATATGTACTATGTTAAAAATTTTCTTCAATAAAGCCATTTACTTTGTACTTAGCTGCTTAATGTCTTCTTTTGTATTACAAAAATCAAAGTATTTAGTGGCTTTATAAGTTGTTTGATAACATCATAATGCAAGTATTAAACTATTAACATTGTCGTTGATAAAGCCATGACCCATGAATTAATATATTCTTTTTTATAAAACAAAAATACATGTACTATACTAAGTTATTTATATGTTCTTGTACTAAGCGGCTTTATAAGTTGTATGATAAAACCATAATGTATTTATCAAATGATTCGTGTTGTCGTTGATAAAACCATCACCCATGTATTGATATATTCTTTTTTATAAAACAAAAATACATGTACATGTTCTATACTTAGTTTTTATATGCTCTGGTACTAAACGGCTTTATTAGTTGTTTGATAAAACCATAATGCATGTATTAAATTATTAATATGTTCTTTGATAAAGCAATATCCCTTGTACTAAGCACTCAACAATGGCCTTTGATAAAGTGTTTGTATAAACTACAGAAATAGAACATTAACTGAGAGATTTAATGACTCTATTGATCAGTATATAGTTAACTTCAACATCAACTCACAAGAGTAAACACAATATTTCAACATCACTTTTATATACATAACAATGTTTACATTTGTATTAATCGTCATGTGATTTACAGCCTACGTCAAGCATTAATTTCCAGTACTTATTTGACCAGGATATTAGTGATTCTATCGAGGCGAAATCACGCCGTTGATTAATATTGCTTTTTAATGTTCAATGATGTTATGTTATCGATATGTGACTGTGGATCAACCTTTTGTTGATGTAATGTGGACATAAGAATGAGTTTCAATTCTAGACCAAATAATGTCATTATTGCCAACTGATAGAACTTGTCTATTTATTACCCTTTCAAGAGAAATGCACGTACGCTTAAATTGATTAAGACACTTAAGTTAAAATTGATTAAGTCGAAATGCTCTCATGTTAAGATTGATTAAGACGAAATGCATTTATGTTAAGATTGATTAAAAAAAAATTATATCTGTTACGTGTAAGGTTAATGTGATTCTGTTAAATCTTATCAAAACATATGTGTATATGACATTCATCTTGAATGCCAAAAATAATTTGTGAACTTTTAAGAAAAGTATTTTTCAAAATTTGTGCAACTTAATTTACTTGGAAATATCGCAAACCGACATATTGTGTACGCCTAAACTTTTGACCACTAAGGAAATTGGCACATGACCTTCACGAATATATGCGCAAAGCAACACCAAATTTTAGTCACAACTCATATTTCCGCTAATGCATTTCAATAAAAATGTTGTAAGCTAACAATGTACGAACAATACACAATAGACGCATTAATAAAGCTACAAAGGGTATCTTTTCAATCAAAGTCCCACTTTATTGAGTTTGTGTTTGCTTTAATCTTGATTTGTCGGCAATGATAGCTAGTGTTCCAATTACTATTGACACAAGGCTACACATTGGTGACGGCGTGATGCTGGGCGACAAAATAAAATGCCAACTTAAGTCGACAGCCAACTGGCTTTCTCGGCTTAGAAACAGCTCAGACACCTTGATGAGACTAAAAACCAGATTAACAGAATTGTACCTTTAGCTGGTTTGTTAACAAGCGAAGCAATTGACAAATGTCGTCTTAAAAAATGATCTTGGTACTATGTTGGTCTCTTTGTAGATAAATAAAGAGTAAGCGCGTGTATTTGAACATGTCAAAATGATGAGGCGCTTTGTATTCCCATAGTGACCAAATGTTTTCTCAGCTACATAAGGTCAATATGTTAAACAAGAGGCCCATTGAGTCCTAATGTCCATTTGGTTACAACAACATTATAATTTAACTTGGTAATATATCCTTAAAATGCAACCATTTCTTGCTGCAGGGCCAATCCTTGAAAAAACTTGAATCTGCATGCCGGTATGCTGTTACGATAAGGGACCGTTAAGGGCATATACACAAAGAATAAAAGTAATGTAAAGAGAATAAAATGTTCAAAAACACCTGTGACTCTCACGTATATTGTGTTGTCTTGACAACCAGGTGATACTAAATACGACATGTTTGCAATTTCCCGAGCAAGCATCCACTAAATAAACAACATGATCATTGGTTTCAAGTGAAACCGTTAATAATTCATTGTTTCGATTAGGGATATTGTATTCAAATAAATTGATTATGATCATCTTCCAGGATCAAATGTTAATAGTCTATGAAGTTATCAATTTAATTAAGAGTAAATTAAAACTCTTCATATGTAATAGTCCCTTCTTAGAAAAATTTAATGACATTATTACTTACACGATCCCTAAATTTTTCAAATAATGGTGTAGTACTGTGCATAAAGGAATAACAGATGTAATATATGATCTATTCAGTAAGTTAAAAAAAATGGTCTTATTTGTAAGAGTTTACAAAACATCGATCTCAACTTTGTCTATGAATATGCCCTGTTGCAGTCATTTCAGCATACTTTTTTCAGTAATATTTTGCTTTTTCTTTTTTCCCTTCAAATTTTACCTTTTTCGTTAACTGCGTGTCCATCATGAATGTATGCACGTGAGCTTCAGCTCTGTCAAGGTCAAGCTTCTTTGCCATAACCGCTACGACTAAGGCCGTTACAACAGCACCCTGTAAAATACAATAAAACGATCTGAATAAAAGACAAACAGCATTTTATGAAAATGTTCACCTTTGGAGATTTTTCAAATATCCTGAACAAATTGGTGGCTATGTATTTTAAAGGCGTCTTAAAAAATCTATGAAAAGTGTGAGACAGTATGAGCATTCAGTGTCACAGTTTTCTTTTCATTATAAATAACCCTTAATTTTTCAGTGAAATTATTTTGTTTAAGAACAAAAGATTGATCATAAATGACAATCTTCACAGCTCTCTCTCTCTCTCTCCCAAATATGTGTTATATCGACTTCACAAGCAAGCAATATAATATGTTCGTGCATATTGCTCTTTAAGAAATATAACGAATTTTAAAAATCTTAAAAATACCCAGATATAAATAACTCAAGTTTACTAAGATGTTAAGCTAACAACAGAAAGCTTCAACAATCCCATACATCAATCAGGTTTCTTCTTGGCAGATTATGTTATACGATATCTTTTTCAATTATTCTTTGATGAACAAACTGATGAATCAAATTATTCCCTTTAAAATAGAAATTCGATCTTCTTACACTAAATGAAACACGCAATATTTGTATTATCATAAATTCCCTTAGTAAAGAACTAAAACTAGCGCTTGATTTAATAGTTTATGATATTGGTTTTGGGTTTTATTTTTTCTCATTTTCACTAATTGCAGTTTAATTTTCATTCTCGGCTCTTATTTGTAACCATAATGGTATTATCTTCAATATCAATGTTGTATTCTTCAATGTACAGTTGTTGCCTTTTATGAAGAGGGAATCCAGAATTGTCCCCCGAAGGGTTGATTTCTCAAGGGCGTAGCCTGAGAGAAAAGGTAACAATTATGGTTGCTTTTCTAAAACAAAGGCAATATTTCTTATAATACCAAAACAATTCTCTTGTGAAAGGTTTTTCACGACAAGTATATTGTCTCAACACGCGCGTTGAGTGTAGCTATTTTTTTCCTTGTCATTGTTTACCAGAGCCTGATGTCACAGAGATTATTCCACATGGCAAATCATTTTAGCCAAAGATAATTTCTTTATATTAATAACAAATCAAACAGAATGTTACAAAAGAGAGGAAGTGTGTGTGTGTGTGTGTGTGTGTGTGTGTGTGTGTGTGTGTGTGTGTGTGTGTTGTTTTTGGAGAAGGATATGGTACAATGTTTTCATTGGAATTGACAAATGTACTCTAGGACGATCACATAATTTATTTCTGTTGTTTTTAATCTTTACTGGATTAGGTTACAAAAACTGATTTAAAGGCGACACATGTGTAGCAGGAAACGCTAACTCAATCCGAACATAGCTTCGCTTCTAGTTTTAAAGACGTTCGGGATGTTTCATTTTTTGTCGTAATAATTGTATTGCTGGTTCTCTTTTCTCTGTGCGTACCGTGTTTTCCTTTTGTTTGCCCATATCCATGGACATTTTCTCTATAGCGTCCAATAATGACGGCTACTTCGAATCAAGATCTGGAGTTCGGGACGGAGTTGTCTCAAACAGAGTATTGGCTTTTTTCTCTTATAAATATAATATGTATTGGAGGCATTTTTTAGATTGCATTTTTGTATTATATGACATCGCAAACATACTCACCATGACGCCGGTACCTATAGCAATGGTTTTGCCACAGTACGTATAAGGTACTAAATCTCCATACCCCACCGAAAGAAACGTAATAGCTATCATATACATCGACGCTAAGATATTTCGGTGTTTATCGTGATGGTGTCTGAAAAGAACAAGAGGAAAAGCTAACAATATATATTCACCATATTACAGACAAATCACGCACATCTTATTAATATGTATTGAAATGAGAAATGGAAAACATTAAGGCAACCATCTGTCACGGTAAGATTAGAACCAGACTAGATGTCCCTGTTTTACATTATATAATGCATTTTTCTTAATTCAATATGTAAAGGGGATCTGTCAACGTTTGCATCATGTCAAATATACCAGTTTTCTTCAATTCTGCGTCGAGTTATAGCCAGTTGGCACGCACACATGTGCCATACGTATATATATGCAACTATTTTATACCAAATTGTCATGCTTGGAATGCTGGCTTTTTATTAGTTAGTTCAGCCTACATCAATTTCTACATGTAATATGACGCCATCTCTTATGAGTTCTTATGAACACACAGGTTAAGAAGTATATGTGTCGAGGACTAAATTGTCCAGAGAAAGACGTATAACGATGACTCGATTGTCAAATACAGATGTCCAAAGGAATGCATTAACGAGGTTTGAATATTGTCCGACACATATTTCTAGAAGAATACGTGAGGAGGTCTTAACTGTCCGAAATAGCTGTCCGGAGGAATAGGTGACGAGGACAGGATTGTCCAACGCAGCAGTCCAAAGTAATATTGGAGGGGACCCGATTGTTCAACAAAGATGTCCAGAGGACAATGGCGAGTATTTAATTATCCAACACAGTTTGTCCGTAGGAATAGGCATAGATAGTATCAATGTAGACTACACGGCAATCAAATCTGACAGTTTTTGAGAAGTTTGATCACCCTCAACTTTCCTTGCTTAAAGATGCCGAGGCCATGTTCTCCCTGCAACTATTCCCTACATTTAGTCATAATTTTGGAATAAGCCATGCATAGTTTAAACAGGCTCTCGTGCTGTTTTATTAGACTTTTAAATGTTCGTATTCAAATTCTTTGTAATTGGTAACAACATTATCAGATGATGTGGAATCCAACATCATTTACAACAATAAAATTAGCGTTAAAGTGTTATGAAACAAAAGAACTATATATCGACATGATTCAATTTGGGAATGTACATAAATTATATCTGTACATACAAGGAACAATGTGCATAATTTTTAAACTGAGCAACCGAAAATAGAAGTGTTGTCTAATATAGATTCATGTACGCATAACCAAGTACCAATTCTGTAATATCTGCTATCACATAGTTTGATATACATTTTAAATGAGTTTTATCACGTGTCCGTTCATTATAGGTCTACCAAGCACGGTTTGAATGATGATCCTTTGGCTTGCAAGTGTCCCGTTAGATAGTAGATGACATTTAGATATACATAACAATCTCAATAACGTAAACTATCTACAGCCCACGCCTGAATACAAACTGCGTTTTAAAAATTATAAAAATCCCATCAGTAATGCCTGTTCAACATTTGATTCTATTAACATGGGAGTGAGTTATGAAGTTATGCTCTTCTTCAGAAACAAAGAGATAGAATTATACTTATTCATATACTCCAATATCAAATACTTGTTCTATACAATTGTACTCTTCGTTGGAAACAGATATACTTGGATCAGGAATAAATTATTTTGAAGCAAGATAATTCATTTTACATAAGCCTTGTAGATAAGTATATATGTGTGTGTCTTTTCAGTGGCAATATAGCCGTAAACGATGATGACGGAACAATACACCTGCCTAGGTGGTACTTAACACCGAACTCAATAGGAATCTCATTATCAATAATGACAACAGGTAAATAACACGGCAATATATTACCTTTTTAAAGAGACGACCAATACCATTTTACAGCACAAAGAGTGTGTCAATAGTATGGCCAGTCTCACCAACATAATGACAAAAGGACTGTAGATTGAATATGATTATCACTAGATAGCTAGCTATTTAAAGATAGATAATGACAGTTGTCAATACGCATAGAGGCTGACTAAACAATCTGTTCCAATGGAACACGCAGGAATTATTTCACTGGTCATACATGTAACATGTTGACATTCTATTAACAGCACATGCAATCAATACATTAATATTGATAGCAGCTGCATTTTGTTTTAAAAAGGTCTCTATATGCAATATATATGCAAAAGATATGAACACATCCGTTTAAGAAGGTACACTTGTACTTCGAAGGGGCCGCGGTGGCCTAGTGGTTAAAGTCGCCGACTCGTAATCATAAGAGCCTTTCACCTCCTAGGTTCGATTCCCGTTAGGGGCGGCCTAGTGTGAGAAAGTTGCCAGTGACTTGCCCTGGGTCGGTGGTTTACTCCAGGTACTCCGGTTTCCTCCACCAGTAAAACTGACACGTTCGTCACTGACCTTCGCTGTTGATCGGACAATAAGTCCTTATACAAACAAACAAAAACTTGTACTTCGAAAAAAACGTTAAAATCCGAGCAAATTTAAATATGTTTGTATAATCTGATCGAAAAGTAAATAAACATTCAAAACAAGAGTTAAGGTATATGGTCAAGTACAGATAACTTTATCAACCATATCTTGAGTACAACAATGAACAGGGAGATAATGAAGGATTATAATCGATTGGCGGATGAGTATATGAAAATATAACACTTTTAACATTTAAGTGTGAAAAAGTCGTGTCAATAGTATATCTCTAAATCTGGATTATTTACATAACACGCTTTGCAAACATTTGTGTTGTGATATTCAAGGAAAGGTGATGCCCATTTATTCAAATTTCAGCTAAGTCAACCAAACGAGACAAAGATAACATTACAATTTGTTTTTGTAGTAGCGTTGCTAGGAACTTGACACATACTTAAAAGGAAAGGCGTTTTGCAAAATACCTTGCAGTACATCTAAGAACTAGGTCATATTGAATTTTGTAACGGGCAGAATTTTTGAGTAAGTTGCACCTAAGGCAACTTTGTTCAGCGACCTCTTCATGATATCGTCGATGTCCTAATCAATCCAATATTGGCTTTACTTGTCAACCCCTTGGACTACAAGCTGCTGTAATTAGAAGCTAACAACTCATCTGGAATGGAACTATTCGCGATGTTATTAAACTTTTCTGAACCAGAAACGAGGGGACTTTTGGGAATTCATTCATATTTCGTCAATGAAAGTCAATCTTTGTATACACACTTTTCTATTATAATAGTGCTTCAAAAGGTTCATTCGAAAGCGATATGCATTTTGAGAGACCAACATGTCAATTTTGATGCTCCGACAAAGACAGCGGTAAAACATTATTAAGGTATTGTGGTACGCCATCATGGATGATGTTTGTTTGTTTGTTTCATTGGGGTTTAACGTCCCTTTCAACATCTAAGGTCATATCGAGACGGTGCGCACTGATGGCGACTTTATAGTGCTGTCTCACTGAAATGTCACGCCGCAGACACATTGACGTGATACCTCACT
>JAUMGZ010163957.1:0-15861 GCA_032359645.1 Pododesmus macrochisma
CTCAGAAATAAAGAACAACGCGAAGTCCAACTAACAACCAGAAGGACAGATATCAGGACCCAGCCTTCTCGTTATAGAGAGCTTTCAACTGGAGCCCTTCATTGAGTCCCAGTAGTATTGTTAGAAGGTGTGCAATGTTAAAGTCTATGCCAGTAAGAGGCGGTAAATGGACCCAATACTAGGCAATGTAGTGTCCTAATTTTGTTTTTTGTACATATTTGTCAATAAATCTAGTTACAAGATATGTTTGCAATGCTAATGTATCCAGGTGGACGTTAAGAGTAAAAAAAAAACTTATTGTACAATATGTAGTATCTTTATAATGTCATATTTATATAATTCATTGTTTAAGTTATGTACTATATTCTATTATCTAAATCGTGCATGATAATAACAATGGTACAGTATGAATTTTTTTACTGCAGTGCCTGTCAATAATATTAGTACATGTTAATTTAAAAATAAATGTTTTTTTATTCTTTGTCGTATCCTTTTTATTTTTTTTACCCAGGAGACGAAAGTCCTCAGCCGCACATCAACCAAATATAGCAGAGAATCCATTGCACGCAAATGCTGCATTTGACAATGAATATAACAATAGTATGGGCAAATATTTCAGATTATGTACTGTACATTGCAAATACAAATAACTAACTGGTGCATGTATTTTTCAGTAAAAAGTTTGGTTGATCTTTTAAAATTACAAATTAGAAGGATAGTTGAAAGAAGAAATAAGACACAAGTCATCTTTTTATGTCGCAGAAAAAATTAATAACTTATCATTTGTTTAAGTTGATAGTTTTTTTATCAGAGATGTTTAGTACTGTACAGAGATGATATTTTCAACAAAAGTCCAATAACAGGGACACAGGGGTTGCTATAAATAAATATGACTACAATTAAGACTTGGTTGTGCATTTTGTTATGAAAGCTTTTAGCAAATGTCAACGTGTCAAGATGTCAAGGTCTCAAAAAAGTTATAAATGCAAACTAATATGGTATATTAAATAATCATGTTTTCGATTTTATATTCTACGTAGTTTCATTCATTTTTACTTCAGCTGTGTATGTTGATAACGAAATAATGGTCAGTGGGGGGAATGAAGGTAGAAAACCAGATGAAGTATATTACAATACTGGACCAATAGGAATAGCAGTTAACAGGTTTAAAAATACAGTGATGACCAAGCTTCAGAACGATGCAGAGAGCCTTCGACAAGAGTATGAGGTACGGTTGCTCTTTTAAGCTTCTATTCAAATGATTTCTTTTTCGTAGCTATACATTTCAGTCTGCTTTTAAAGAGCGACATGGCAAGTCTAGTAATTTGTTCAGCACTCTCCCTTACCTTTGTATATATTTAATCAATATTATTGAATTGTGTTATTAAATTACCTCTGTTGACGATGACTGGATTGCCTGCAAAAACTTCAAAAGTAATCGCTTTTCACACTATATACTGCTGGATATGGACCTGAGTAGACAGCACAGTCTATCTGTCATTTCTGGAAAAAATTATCAATATTTACTCGATTCATGTCTGTCTGTCTGTCTGTCTGTCTGTCTGTCTGTCTGTCGGTCGGTCTGTCTGTCTGTCTGTCTGTCTGTCTGTCTGTCTGTCTGTCTGTCTGTCTGTCTGTCTGTCTGTCTGTCTGTCTGTCGGTCGGTCGGTTGCTGATGAGAACTTGGTTGTTCGAAACACGTGTCCAGATGAATACGTTTAAAAATTCCCGTTTTGACTACGCGCTATTTTGGCAAGACAATTTTGTATTATTGTTGGGTATGGTTTTGTACTTAGTACATCATAACCATCGCTAATTTTATATTACCGGTACTCTTTTGCTCTTTACCTTTGATTTCAAAATTCAATTTCTCTCTAGCGTTCATTAATAACAGCAGCTTCGAGCAAGGAGTCTGGGGTTCGGGACAGGGGTGTCTCATACAGAGTACTGTCTCTTTCTCTTATAAATATCATATTTATCGGAGGCATGCATGTTTCAGATTGCATTTTTGTATTTTGCAGTAAGTATGCATTTGTGGTAGATCTACGGAATCATGTGTTTAAATGTACTGTACACTGTGTGACTCTTTTTCACAGAAACTGAAAGCAGGACTTATACACAAGCATGAGGACGGAAAGACACTTGGAAATAAAGACAAGAATCGTTATAAAACTATCTTCCCCTGTAAGTTATTTTCATAATAGTGAAGTGAATATGGATTTACTATGATTGTATGTTTGAAAATAAGGATTTAGATTCAAAATATATATTCGTTTGTTACACTGATACATGTATGCAAGTGGACAGATTTTAATTTAAATATCATATTCCTACTTTCTATTTTATTGTAATTAACTTGTGATAAACAAAACTTGTTTTCTAGTTTAAAAAAAGTAACACGTTTTGTAGCGTCATGCTCGTCCAAATTCCTATTAGAGTAATGTTTTTTCGTTAATATATTGTGAAGCTGATTGAATTAATTTCGACAGTCTACTCTTTTGCTGTTGAATGCATTACCCTTCTCGAAGCAGCCATCAAGTTTAATTCCTTTGCTGATGCTTTACTAAAAGATACTGTACTGACCATCTATTTAAATTATTGGTTTGACAATTTTATGTTATTTAAATGGCTGTACAATTGTCTATGTTTGTTTTCAGATGATCACTCTAGATTGGTTTTGGAAACAAGTGAAAATTCTCCCTCGGACTACATCAATGCAAGTTACATTGATGTATGTACAATTAAAAACTAACTGTCCACTGACTAATGGCTTTTGAATATCATCTTTGTGTTTCGTATTAATTACGTTGCTACGGTACATGACATACATACGTTTAATTTATGTTCGTTTTCGTTATAGGTTTTAGTGAACAATTTTGTATCGCAGCTAATTGATTCAACGAAAAGTCATACTTAGCATTCAGCATTGGTAGTTAAATTTGTTCCGATTTATGTATAAATATATGTGTTACATAATGTAAAATATATCTGTGTTCGGGTTTAAATCCCTTTAACCCTCTTCAGGGGTGTAAGAGTGAGTGCCTGTATGAAGGAGGCAGATTTGCTACCGGAGTTATATGTTTAAAGTACTATCTACAATGACACATTGACACATGGGTGAAATGATAAATGCAGGTACACGAAAAATGGGCGCGAGGGGAGATTGCTTACCCGTGCCTCTAAAACAGTTCCGTGTGAAAAACGGCAGGCAAACATTATATCATGCTCTATCCATGACATCATTATGTTTTGTTTGAAGATGAAACAAAATGAAGCACAATAAACTTTGACTGACCTTAAATTGATGTAGGTTAACAAAGGTGAAATCCATCGTTATAATATTTTCTGCTTTATGATTTTATTTATATGCAAAGTCATGTATATGCTTTAAATGCTGTATGTTTACATATTCAAGATTTTTATTGTCTCAGAATATGGAAACACCAAGGACATACGTAGCTACGCAAGGTAACACACATATTATCTATTTTATCTTTATGTGGAATGAAACAAAACCAAAATGAGTAGAATCATTAGAACGAAAGACATAAATAAACCAACAAAAGTTACATTCAACAGTTCAACACCAGAATAAAAAAATAAACAAGAAAACAAATTGACGCAAGCGTCAACGTTTTGAGCCGCACGACATGGTACGATGAAGGGCGGACATTGAACACCACGAAAACCCGTTAGTTACACTATCCGAATATATTCCTTTATCTGTGGAATGATAAAGCGCGAGAAACGTTACATAACACAAATGTTGAAGTCCTAGGAGTTCTGTAACTGCGTACAAAAAAATCTACAATAGAGTAGTTCCTTGCCCTTGTTCACTACCCACCACTAGGACGCGATCCGCAATTCGGCCCGTAACAGGCAAGGACAGAAAACCAGTTTCACATCTATATTAAACATGTAAAGGAAATCTGATATGTCTTTCACGTATCGCGGATGCATACACATCGTAACATAATGTAAATTTTGAAGCGAGTGACCCCATTGACAAATGCTTGGAATCACTTTAAGTTCAAGTGCAAGTACTTTATTACTCTCTGACATACATAAAGTGTGTAACACGAGGTCAAAAATTATTAACACTCAATATATCAATATTTGTTTTTCCACAGCAATTTCTGAATGCTCCACCTAATGTTTGGTTTATTTCGTTTTTAATATTGAATATCTTCCTTTGCTGGATTGATCATGCCTAATTTTATTTAAATGCATCTTACTGTTCTCGCTACTTCTATACTTCTAAGCATGCACTAATTTGCCTGTTTAATTAATTTTCTATTTCTATTTGTCCTTATTTACTGATATGTGAAATATAATATGGATGTATATTGATTTAACATAATATGCAATTATTGTAATAACCAATTTAGCATTTTATAAAGTAAGTGAGATAACTCATAATTGTTGATAAGTTATTAGAATTTGTTTTACTTTGTACATATACCCATTGACATCATATGCTTGTTCGATCATTCCTCAATGCCAATGAAACATTATTTTACTCTTTATTCTTATTTTTCATTCATGTTATTTTCATTATTATTTTATAAGTAATATCACTAAATCACCACTTTATTTTCTCATGTTAGTTTGCATGTATCATCAATGTAAATTATTGTATTGTTATGTCTGTTTCATTTTCCTTTTTACCTTTAACTTGTTGTCTCTCTATTTCTCTTTAACTTTGTGCCAACTTCCAATAATATTACTTAATGTGTCTCTTTGTTGGTCAGTATTCGTACTTATTAACTTTGATAATATATTACAGCTATACACATTTTGTCAGGGCAGTGTTCCATGGTTAACTCACGATGTCATATTCATGCTTAATTAATGAATCTTTATGTATGTGTATAACTTTAACTTGAGGTGTTGGTAGAATACTATCTTATTTTGTGAACTGGTGTACATTTTCTTTTTGTTTGCCAATTTATATGGACTTACGACTTTAGAATATTGTCTTGGTTTTTCGAATTTACTACTTTTTTAAAACTTGCCAAATGCTGTACGTAGTTTATGATATCGACATCCCTGTGAATACAAAATAAGTATAAATACAATCATCAATAATGAGAAGAATGTTTTCGTTTACTTGAAATTCAAAAAATTGAGCTAAACATTCACACAACACGTTATACATAATAAACACCAAATATAATATTCAGCACCGATAAAGAATTGTTTAGCTCAGTGTTAACCTTTAATACTTATGTGATATCATGAAGATGAGTAGGTACCATAGAGGTCACAAACAGTCTATGTAAATTTAGATAAAAGAGAGCTTTTTCCACGAGTATAATTGCTCATCCTTGGAATGAAGTATAAGATATTTACAAGACAATGAACAGGATAAGTTCACTATGTCACAGATATAAATGTATGGACTAATACATATGCAAATTGGTTGTTCAATTGAATGTCCTTAAAGCAAGGAATTGCAAAAAAAAAATGTAACCAGACAAGTAGCTAGTGGTAAGCTTGTACACGGCAGCGTCCACATCATCCCCCGCCCCCTCACTAAAATCATAATATCAATAACAATAAAATATATTGATAAGTTTATTAGGTACTGGCAAGAAATCGAAATGGTGCCGGTCAATCCGAAGCAAAGTCGATAGCACTGTTGTATTGCTCGGTTTATGTATTTTCCCAGCGTCGCCTTTTCTTTGTAATAGTTTCCTTCTCCAAGCTTTCCGTTTATCTGTTAAATATTAGTGTAAGCATAAAGTGTAAACACGCATTTTTTTTAAATACACTGCTGTTACATGTAAAGGCATATGACATTTAACTACTGTTGTCATGGAGATCTTATCAAATTTAATATTTTTATTAGTTATTTTAAGTTTCTAGCTATATCCATTTTGTTATTTTGAAATATATATAGTTGCTTTCTTTTCGTATTTCACAGTATTACATATAAAATGTTTCACTCGAAATTGAACAGAACTACGCTTACATTTGTTAAAATTAGATAACATTTGAGGAAATATTCGTTAAGTAGTTCAGAAAATAGTTTGCTTCGGTCTTAATCAGACATTTTAAAAACATACCAAATGAGGCCATGAAAAGTCATCAGTTTGCACAATATGCAATGTGAATTACGTAAAAAAAACTAAACCGGTTTCACTGTTCATAGATCAGCTCGCTCTGTGCGCTATCTTTATGTATCCATTTTCATATTTCCACGCAACGTCACTGGTAACTATTTAAATTAGCATGGATATTGTCTCCGTTGTTTTTCAGTTGTTGTATATGTCTTCTTTAATATAATTGATTATAAATACTACTTATATGTGTCATAACATGTATAATATTCATTCCCAAAAATGTATTATTTTAGGCCCTACAGACTCGACATTTAACGATTTTTGGAGAATGGTTTGGCAGATAAATTCTGATAAAATAGTCATGCTGACGAACTTAAAAGAGAACAAAAAGGTACCTAGCACCCTAATAAATACGTAAAAGCTTTCTATATTTTATTGAGCTTTGCTTCACATGTTTTTAAAAATCAAATAATGAAAATCAAATCTAGTAACAACAGACAACAACAACAACAAAAGCATGTTAGGGCCGTTGCACGATGAAAAGAAACAAAATAGAAATTTGGTGATAAAACCGTGAAGATATTCGGTCAGAGAAACGGACAATGCGATCACGACAGAAAGGATAACGACAGTATTCAAAGGTGTTACCACTTCCTCCTATCGAACGTTATCATGTGTATCTTTACTCTATTAAGGATATTTAAAAAATAAATCCCTGAACATTGAACTGTCAGTTTTACGTCCTGTCCGAAACTCATGATGAACTATATAGTCTCTACCTTTCAAACTTAAACACAGTAATGATACACATGTCACTCAATGTTTTGGGCCAAATTTATAAAAGACTTAACAATTTCTTCACAATTTTAAATTGAATACTCAACTCATTTGTGCCGTATGGGTAATGGGTAATTCACACAGAGTTTTGGTTCCTTCCTCTTATAAATATCATATTTATCGGAGGCATGATTCAGGTTGCATTTTTGTATTATGGAGCCATCACGTTGGAAGACACATTTGAACCAGAAAATGCTTTCACCGGAAATATTATTGGTATTGATGTTCACGTTCCCCGATTCCCTGTCATTGGTCATGCTCCAATAGACTTGTGTCTGTTAAATAACGTCTTGGTTTTTCGTTTTTATTTCTTTTATCAGAATATTGTAGCGTTATGTGCATATGATGTAAGGAACACTATTGCAAACGCTATGATATGGCTCCCTATATTTTGTTAAATCCAGACCATGTGCATGTCGTGTTTTGATTAATTTTTCTCTTGGAAGTCTCAAATGTTTTAAGTACCATAGTCTTCAATTAATAACGTTACGTAAAACGATGATGCATAATCATTATGATAACAGGTTAAATGTGCAAAGTACTGGCCTGACGAAGGATCTCCTATGGAAACGAAGAATTTCAAAATAACCTTACACCGAGAACGAGAATATGGCTTCTACGTTATAAGGGACATCTTGCTCATTCAATCAGCGGTAAGATATGTTTGTATATTTTAATCGTTATGTGTTCCGTTTTTTCAAATATGGCTACTTATTGCTTTTTTGTAACTTTTAAGCATTAAAAGAAAATGACTAGTCTATAATTGATTGCTTCTTTAAATCGAATTAACAAGGAAGCAACACGATAACAAATGAACATCAGGAAGAAATATCTACTTCTTGGCTTCTGTTTAACAAATTTATTAGTGTCCTCTTTCCATCATATTTATCTGTATTCATATTATCTTTTAACGTCAGTGTTATCAAATTGTTGCTTTGAATGTAGTTGAAGACTTGACGCATGAAAGAACCTTGTTTGCTTACTACCATAGTCTCATTTTAAGGGATCATTCTTTTAGCTATAAGGTCAAAACGTCTTTTATTTTACACTTTATCAATGCATGAACCTAAGTATATCGGTTAACGTTAAACGGTTTATTCTAAGAACCCTTTTTATTACTTGTCTGTGTAATTGATTATCTGTCTCACGTGTTAACAACTACTTTAAGATGTTAAACTTCAACTTAATATGAAGTAAATACTAAAGTGCAACACATGTTGGTTGATTTCTTCTGCAAACCTTGATTTCTAAAGACTTATATTAAGCATTACAATTTTCTAGACAAATGAAGAACGCCACGTCTATCAATTCCACTTCACAGTCTGGCCTGACCATGGTACTCCAGATACACTCGAACTGGTTCTGTTCCATCGACGTGTTATACTTTTCCCTTCAGTTCTGTCGGGACAAATGATTGTACACTGTAGGTATGTTCTGTATGCACTTCGCAATGAGGCTCGATTATGTTTGTTTGGGCAAAATTGTACACACCATTTATTATATGAATAAAATAAATAAAAGTCCCCTGTCCCAGGAAAGCTGATTTGATAATTGCGGTTAACGTGATAAGTTAATACCAAAGAGATGATGCATATAGTAAAAAGGCAAAAGAAGGGTGAAAAAAGCGTAAGATAGCAATCAAACGTGTTATTAAGATAGAACGAATTTTGTTTAACAAAAAAAGGAGAAATATTGAATAAAATTCCGCACGGTACAGGAATTAATGTAAAATATTTAAACACATATTGACGTTTAATATAAGCAAAACATTCGTTTGACATCACAAGTAAAGTATGCCAAGTGAAAAAAACATAATACAAAATGCAGTAACTGTTTAGAAAATATATATGTAAAGAAGAAATTATATGACTTGAACTAATTGTATCTGGTCGCCACTTTCCGTTTCAAAATATTGAATTTATTTACTATACAAGTGTTCATCTTATAATGTTACCGTTATCATTTAAGAAATACAATACTTATTGTAACAAGGTAACTCTAGAGGAAATAAGTGCCAACTGCAGTGCTCAATCATGTATATTCGTTAGTGTTAGTGCATGGAGTTAAGAGTCATGATTGTGTAAATTAAAATGTTTAAAACCTTTCTTTCAATTTTTTTAATTGTAAAAGTGCTGGGATTGGAAGGACTGGTACTTTCATAGCGTTAGATGCTTTACTAGACTATGGAAAGAAACATGGCAGAATCGACATATATAAGTACGTCGACATCATGAGAAAAGACAGGATGAGCATGGTGCAGACCGTGGTAAGATTGTATACATGTATGAAAGAAGACAATTGCACAGAGAAATAGATGTATTTACCACACAAACAATATTTAAAATTGTTTTAAATATTTGTAACTCAACTTTAACCAAAAGTAAGACAATTGAAAGTGTTACTTGCTTCGGGGACGGATAGACGACTTCATAATTACTAATTAAGGAAGATTGACATCTGAAACAGAGGGACTGACGACAATGTTCGACACTTACAAACATAACATGACGATAATAATATACCTAAAAAACCTCACTGTAAACATATTGAACAAACATTAAAAAGTATTGTAAAAAATATACAAAAGCACTTTATTAGTTCTAGTAACCTATGGCGACGCACTCAACATGTATAGACTTTGTTTTTACTGGCTTTACATGTCATATGTATATGTGATTCATTTCTGTAAGCAAGTTCGAATTAACTTATTAATATAGCAACAAGGCCAAAGAAGAAACCGAACCGAATTCCCGTCATATTTATTTTGTGAATAACATTCTTATGAAATAATGATAATACACATGTGGATACACCGATAAATCATAGTAGGTTCCATGTGTACGTGTATAAAAGGCAACGCTTATTCTCCGTAGATAGAAACCTTTATTTAACAGAAAGGTTTATGTTTCCTTCATATATCTGTGTCCCCTTTGTTTATTTGTGTGTCTGATTGCTGATGTATTATGGAATATTAAACGTATTCTCAAAGTAATTTCATTTCACCAAATATATGCATATTGTTAAAATGAAGATTGTAATTCTAAACACATATATACCTGTCATGTGTATAGCATACACGTACACTCAAGAACAGTATAATTTATGACAAGAAAGCAGTGAAACAAATTATTTCATTAAAAGTACATATCCATTAATGTGTGACGAGTTAAGAAAATAATATGTCTGTTTATGTTGTTTTTTTTTCAATTAAAGGATCAATACATAGCACTTCATGAAATACTGGTTCAATCGTTTGATATTCAGGATACACTACTTACCAGGGAGAACTTTATTCCGGCATACAGTAAAATGTCTTTGGCAAATGTTCCAGCTAATCAAATGTCATTAAGAAAGGAATTTGAAGTAAGCTTTAAGTCATTCTAGCTGCAGACACGTGCGCATGTTTACCATGAATAAATGAAGAGTATGTGAACATGCATGTTATCATTCATATATAAGTCACATCAATTGGAGTATGAGCGTACTCATTGTTGATAGCTGGCAGGACGTGTTATTATATCAATATTAAGATCTCTATTTTACTGTGCTGCTTCAATGTATGCACAAGCACGGGTACTTTATTGTAATATTAGTTTTATCAACATTTTGTAATGCTATGCGATGATGAAATGAATTAAACGTAGACGTTTATACGATAGATTCTAAGTATGAAGATAGTAAAGGGCGAGTGTCACAATAACTTGTTTACCCACACTTCTCAGCTCTGTTCTTTTGAAAATATAGTATTGGATATTTGAAATATAGTTGTGTTGTTTGGTAAATCAAAACTAAGGTAGGTAGTTTCCAAATTCTCGATTCCACGCCAGAATCTGTAATAATACAATTATATTTACGTCTTGTATTGCGATTTAAAGTATGTAATGCACCGTTAATGCTTTACATAATATCTCAATATAATATTGCACAATTTAAATGAGTTTCTGTTTTTCATTAAATTAACCAATCAGTCATGCCTAATAAACGTTGATCAGTTTTGGCACAAAGTGTTCATAGGAACCATTTCACAATAAATAAACAGTGTGTTATGTGTATCTGTAAGTTGTATAAATTGTAGAACTATATTCAGTGATTGTGTAAAATGTTGATAAAAACAAATTCTTGAAGTTTAACTTAATTTGGTTATTGCAAACAGATCAGCAATACAGAGTTATCTAAACATAAGTGTCATAAATATTACCTTGCCTTGTATTCAGTAATAACACACACATTTACTTAATGATATTCTTATTATTATCATATTTTTAAACACATAACCATGTATAAAATGTATTTAGGGTTTTTTTTAAATAACTGAGTTAAATTTATTATTTCGATACCATTTTTTTTTCAATGATTGGGTTTATTCGTCTTGATTTATTCCCTTACGATGTGTCAATGCGTTAATTCTCGGAGACTGATATGGTTTGTCAAATTTAAGAAAAGTTAGTGTCTACTTACCGGCCTTTCGGCTTTTCTTTTTTCACAGCTCTTGCAGGTACTGAAGCCCCAGTACAATGAAACTAGCTACGTGTCTGCACTGATGAATGATAACAAGGATAAAAATAGGACACTCAGTGTATTGGCCGGTACGTAAATTATCATGATGTTAAATATAATCTAAAAAAAAGTATGTGAAATGAAGAGTATATGTTTATAAGCATGTATTAATATATTTGTAACGTGTGTTCGTGTGCTTATTAAATGTATAATTCTCTGTGCTAGCCTCTCTCCTGAGTTTATGATAACTTTCCACGTTGAAAGAGTTGTTTGGCCTGGATGGTGCAACAATGTATGGCGGTGTATGCTTTTTGCTCTTGATAGGGCCACTAGGTAAATAGTTTGAATGATAGAGGTCAATCAAAGAATGTCATATCAATTACAAAAGACGCTCAAAGAATGTCATATCAATTACAAGAGACGCTCAAAGAATGTCATATCAATTACAAGAGACGCTCAAAGAATGTCATATCAATTACAAGAGAGACGCTCATCTGACGCACCGCTTTCTATAGATTGCTAATTCTTAGGACAATGATACCATACACCGAAATGTCACGAAGGCATCGCGGCGGGTGACACATGTGTACCAGGAAACGCTTACCATATCGCGAGCACCTGGTTTTTCTTGTTTTTTAATTGAAGTTCTTAATGTTTTTATTTTTAGTTATTAAATGTATATTTGGTTCATTTCTCTGTGTGCGTCCAACGTTTTCTTATTGTTTGTCAATGTCCATGGACTTACTGCCTTAGAATATCGTCTTGGTTTTTCGATTTACTATTTTAGGCATAATAAAGATCAGCATATGTGAGGACGCCGTTACATTGACATTCCCTTCTCTATGTGTAATCCTTTTTATTTTATTTTGGGTTTTTTGGGGGAGGGGGGTGGTCGTTTTGCTCTTTTCCTTCTTGTAATAACTGTTCTCTTTTTCTAGGTTTTTCTCCCCTGATTCCTGGTTGGATTTGTCTAAAACATTGATTAAACTACGTTTAACCCTTATATAACAATAAATCAATCACTTGCGATTTTAAGAGGAATGTTTTGTTAAAAATCCACATGAAGCGATAGTCTGCTTATAGAGTTTTCAGAAAGCTCTAACCCTTAACTCACCAGCAAACGTTTAGGTGATACCCACTCTAAGCTCAATTCTTTCTAATTAAGGTAAACATATAAAATTCGAAAATCGTGAAATAAACTTATGTACAAGCGGTCATAGACACGCTGTTTATAACATTATAACATCATTATGAACATATAACAAAAGCATTGTAACAACGTTATATACAATACGCTATTTATAAGTTGTGCAGGATGTTACAAATTTAATATGATTTCACTTTCTTGTCACATTCACAGATGTTTTATATATTCAATATAAATATAAATAAACTTTTCATACAAATAATTTCAGTTGAAAAATACAGAGTCATATTACAATCTCAAGGAAGTGGAAGATATGTGAATGGTGTACTCGTTCCGGTATGTACAATATTTATAGTGTATGGCTATTTATACTGCTTTTTATCAAAAGAAATAACTTAGATTAGTATTAAGAAATCAAAGAGCTACCAGTAAATGGGAATTACTTTCAGCCAACTTTTTTCGATTTCTCCCCTCACTTTCCTGGGTATATTCTCATATACATACCTTGCAGTTTATATTGGCTTAGTTGTTACCGTTATATCCTTTCGAGCATATTGATTGTTCATCAATGTCAATATTCAGATTCATAACTTATATGGAATCTTCAATATACCATATATTAGCCACTGTTTTCTTCTCTTTACTGCTTGACTAAGTTCTATGTTTGTGTTAACATTTGCATTTTGTAAATATGTAAATATGTTTTACTCGTCTAGATTTGTATTGAAAATTGATTTTATAAGTTGATTGTTGAGATGATAAACAACGCTATGAAACGTTCATATTTAATGTTAAAATGTATATCTATACTTAAGACTTCGTGTCTTCTTCTATGAACTGGGAAGGTTGAGGCCTAATTAACCGGTTTAACCTCACCGTTTGATTTTGTGATGGTTGACTGTCCTAAGTCGGTCTGCATGGATAACTAGCCTTGATTATTAATGAGATATCAATCTATTTTCTTTTATTCTGATGCTGAATTGTTTAATGCGTTATTATTTAAATAATAATTTGTGCATTTGGTCAATTTGTCTAACAATATGTTCATTTGTGTCAACTCTGACAAATAAACTAATATGTGTACATGTATGCGAAATGCAATCTGAAACATACCGCCAATAAATATGATATTAAGAAGAGGCAAGTGTCAATACTGTATGTGAGCCTTCCCCTTCCTGAACTCCAGATATAGCTTCGAAGCAGCCGTTATTATAGGACGCTAAAGGGAAAATAGAACTTCGGTAAATCAAAGCTACATAACCAAAGGGGTGGGTAACATATTCCGTTGGTATTGTTGTTTCAGTAGTAAAATATCATCCAAGATATATTGTAGGTTTATGATTCGATATTTGTCTGCATATGCTCACATGGAATATGTGAGCGTTTTGTGTGATGTATATGCATTGCAATAGCTTCTTACCATTATACGACAAAATCATTTGTACCAAAGAATGTGTTCCCTGTTATTTACGAAATGAAAATCAATTAAGCGATTGTGTGATCCCTCGATGAAGGGACTATTCAATTATTAAATATTTTGTTTTCACACTAAGTAAATATTTATTTTGTGGGCATACTAGTAAAATATCTTAAGTCACTGATTTTTCGTTAACAGTCTTACAGATCAAGAATGGGCTATATTGTTACACAGATTCCTATGGAGAAAACATCTGAAGATTTTTGGTTTATGGTAAAGGATTACAAAAGCAAAACAATTATTTTGCTTGGTGGAGAGGCTGATGATCCAAATGTAGGTGGAATAATTTTTTTCAAATATTATGCATATCAGTTTCCAATGTTGATTCAGTTGCATATATATAACTATTTTCTTCTTATCATTGTTAAAGGATACTTGCTGGATTCCATCAACAAATGACAAACTTCAAATTGGAAGTTTTGAAATAAGGGAAAACAGCAGAACATCTATCGCAGGACAACCTGATTATGCTGACTATACAGTGACTTATAAGGTATATATATACTTTATTGCTTTTTAAGGACTTTTCTTTGTCGATACATTTGTATTATTATGCCCTTAAAAATGCAATGAATGATAATTCGGTTTACGTCGGCATTTACGTTTGATGACTAGGATACAACACACGTTTCTGTTGATTATAAGTCTCACTGTATACATCTGGAATTTTGTAACAATTACATAATGGCAAATGTAACGTATGCGAACTTAGGTATAATGCTGAAATCTCAAAACGGAAACATTACGGCGGTAAAACTTTTCTCATACATATCCCGACCGTCGTCCGTCGTTAACTAATTACGTTTTCGACTTCTTTTCAAAAACAACTGGACCAATTACATCCAAACTTGGTAGGAAGTATTACCAGGTGAAAGGGGTTCAGATTTTTTTCAAAAGATGAGGTCCAGTCCCCATGGCCAGGGGGCGCCTTATTGGGGCCTAGATGGGGAACATTTTACAACATTTCAAAAATCTCCTTTTTTATAAACTAGATTGCCTAAAACTTCATATTTTGGTGTCTTGACATTTTTGTTCATGTGTGACCAAAATCTATTATGCTTTTCGAGGTCAATGTTTATAACTTAATATATATAAATAGCAAATACGTTAACTTTTAACAGTATCGACTTCTTGTCCCAAACCAGTAGAACAATTTCATCCACACTTGGAAAAATGCATTCCTAAGTAAAGGGGTTTCAGATTTGTTCAAATGATTAGGTTCGGCCCCCAATGGGCGGCTATTTTGAAGTCTTCTTATAGATGAGATAACCTGAAGTTGTATGCCAGTATGTAGTAACGTTATGGTATGGAGAACCAAATTTGCTTGTGGTGTGACCTTGGGGTCAAAAATAGGTTACACATTTTGGGGTCAAGTACAACACTATAATATCCATGTACATGTGTATTGCAAATATGTTAGCTTTTTATATTTTCAACTTCTACTAGAACAATGTCATAAAAACTTAGTAAAAGGCATCCCTACAGAAAGATGATTTGAATTTGTTCAAATGGTGGGTTTTAGTTCCTAGGAGGTGCCACTTGGGGACCAATTGGGGACAATTTTAAATCATGAAGGCATACGTATACCGTTGTATGCTTTTGTATGGAGTACTTAGGGCACGGAGAACCGAGTTCTTTTAAGACATGATCCTAGAGTCAACAGCATCCAAATGCCAAATTTTGTATTTTAAGCCTATTTCAAGCAGATGGACGTTAAGGCACGATGAGCCTCTTGTTTGGTGAATAATTGTAGGTGTGTTCGGGGGGGGGGGGGGAGGGGGGGACTATGCGCCTCACGTTTTCTTTTTATTTTCCGATATCCTTTATTGTGGATGATA
>JAUMGZ010163968.1:0-15860 GCA_032359645.1 Pododesmus macrochisma
ATGAGATGTTATTGGTGTTTGTTTATATCTTACCAATGAGGTCAGTCTCATCAAACAGAGCAAGAAAGTCCTGGTATGAGATGTTATTGGTGTTTGTTTATATCTTACCAATGAGGTCAGTCTCATCAAACAGAGCAAGAAAGTCCTGGTATGAGATGTTATTGGTGTTTGTTTATATCTTACCAATGAGGTCAGTCTCATCAAACAGAGCAAGAAAGTCCTGGTATAAGATGTTATTGGTGTGTTTGTTTATATCTTACCCATGACTCAGTCTCCTCAAACAGAGCAAGAAAGTCTTGGTATGAGATGTTATTGGTGTGGTGTGGATCCAGTTTTTTCATCAGCTGTTTGAACTGGTCATCATTCAGTCTGAATGTAAACTTCTCAATGATGTTACGCATCTCTTTCCTCGTCACTCGACCTTTTCGTTGCTGAAAAATAATTTATCAGTATTCAAATTATGTAACATTGATAAATTATCAAACCAGTCTTGACTGTGTATACAGCAACGTTAATCATTCTTTTTAAGAAAAGGCAACTATTCGCACACAAAAATAAATTAAGAATGTGTGATCCAATTTTCATAAACCTATAAAAATTAACCTTCCATACTAATTCTATCAAAAATATACAGAAAACTTAACCGAAATAAATCAGAATAATTAAAATCATACAAAATTTAGTTTGAAATTATACATTTTTGTAGGATGTTGATTTATTGCTTGCATTTAATCTTGTATATTTACAGCTGTGCTAATTAACAGAATATAGTTTGCCTATACATCACGCATTCAACATAAGATGTGTGTAATATTAGTTTTAATACTGAAGCAAATAGATTGAATAATGAATTTCAACCTACAATTATCAATTCTGAGAGGAGTTCCTTACGATGTCAAACTGAAGGAATGCTTCTTTAATAGAGTGATTAACTTACGATATCAAACTGAAGGAATGCCTTTTTAATGGAGTGATTAACTTACGATGTCAAACTGTAGGAATGCTTGTTTAATGGAGTGATTAACTTACGATGTCAAAATGAAGGAATGCTTGTTTAATGGAGGGATAATGGTTGTGTAACTAATGATATCAAACTGAAGGAATGCTTGTTTAATGGAGTGATAATGGTTGTGTAACTTACAATATCAAACTGAAGGAATCTTTGTTTAATGGAGTGTTAATGGTTGTGTAACTTACGATGTCAAACTGAAGGAATGCTTGTTTAATGGAGTGATAATGGTTATGTAACTTACAATATCAAACTGAAGGAATCTTTGTTTAATGGAGTGTTAATGGTTGTGTAACCTACAATGTCAAACTGAAGGAATGCTTGTTTAATGGAGTGATAATGGTGGTGTAAGTTACGATATTAAACTGAAAGAATGCTTGTTTAATGGAGTGATAATGGTTGTGTAACTTACGATGTCAAACTGAAGGAATGCTTGTTTAATGGAGTGATAATGCTTGTGTAACTTACGATGTCAAACTGAAGGAATGCTTGTTTAATGGAGTGATAATGGTTGTGAACATGTTTATACAGCAGTCTCCATATATCATCAACGATAAACTCTTGCATACCCTCCCGTATAGGAAAAAATCTGGAAAAAAAACTTTCACTGTTATAACTCATCCACCAATTTATAAATTAGAATGCATGCATTTACAAAATTTAACCTCTGAATCAAAGTGGAAAAATAGCTCACTGTTTCATATAATAGCCAGGTTAAGACTTTCTTTAAAGTTTATTTTTTTAATATTAAAAGTGAAACTGAATAATGCGATTTAACTGATTAATGGTTTAATTACTCTCCCTCCTAAGTTAAAGGTAAACAGCACTATGTGCCAACCTAAACTATACAAAGTAAGTTGAGAATAACAAATTTAATCAATTATGTCAATTTGCTGTGGCAACCTTTTCTAAAGTAAACTGAGACATACTATCATAAAACATTGATTAGAAATATATACTTACTTATGACTAGGTTTTATTGGAATGGTTTGACCGTTCCCCACAGATTGTGTATCTTGAAATTTATCCAAGAAAACTTCCCAGGAAATCTTGCCTGTGCCTTTCACTCCACATCTGAAGTTTGAATAACAATCTTATATTTATAACAATCTTTTTTTAACTTAACATCATAAAGTTACACTATACAACATTTTTCCATATCAACACCCACACTTATTGATTTAATCAGCTGATCCTTTTTATTGATATATAACTAAATAATCAGTCAAAACAGCCTTAAACCTTGTAACTTTTAATGTAAATAAGTAAATTTGCCAACTTTCTGAAAGTGTGACACAAATTGAAGTTTACAACAACAAGATTAATTTTGGCAAATTAGTTAGGTGAAATATACCTCTCCATTAACTGTGCAAACAGCTGATCAGACATGGGTATTGTGAACTGAACCAATATAGACTTCAAATCTTCCAATGGAATAAAGCCATCAAGGTGACGATCAAATGAAATAAAGATCTTTTTCAGATTCAGGTGGTTTTGTCGCATCTACAGAGAAAAATACAAAAAACTTAAACATTTAAATCTTTCTTATTTTGAATAATAACAAGAAATTTAGTAATTATAGAATTATTAAAGACAAACAAATAAAAATATCTCTATTCTTTATATTTTATGGTGGAATTTAAGCAGCAAAATATTTTTATTCACAAATATTCAAATCGTTTCGTATATTAGAGAACAAATACTTTTACTTTTCAAGGTATAGAAATTTTTATCCTTTCATCACATAACTTTTATATTATGTCTGATGAAGACGGTATTATATAAAATAGAACATACCCGTCTTCTGAACTCAGCTTCAATGTGATCAAAACTCATTTTCTGTACATCAAACACTTCCTCTTTACCTCCTCCATATTGACGTACATATGCGTGTCCCAGGGCAGGAGGTGCCGACTTCTGTTGCCAGTGTAAAGCTAAAAACAGAGGAAAATGTCTATTATGTTCCTTGGCTATAATGTTTGTACCTAAAAACCATTCTAATAAATTAAAATAAACAGTGTTTTAAAAAAAACAAAAAAACATGAGAACTAATATCTAATGCAAAAAAAAAAAAAATAAATAAGTAAATATCTCTTTAGGAAAAATATAATGAGAATGATATCAAAACTGAAAAAAGAAGCTAAATGAAAATCTCTCAGCAATACAATGTGAATGATTCTAAAATTGTAAAAAGGAAGAATACTCCTACAATTATTAATAATAGCATGATCCAAGTTATATTACCTATTGTGTACACAAGTTACAACATCACAAATGTGTACACAGAAACTAAATTTGTTTTATGAGATAAATGGTTTCACATTTGAAATGATATAATGCATTGAGGCAAACATTCAACCAAGAAAATGGTTTAACAAAACTAACAATACTTATCATGCTTAACTTCTAGTGATGCGTGAAAGCAATCAACAACAACTTGTGCATGCAACATACTGATATTGACAATCATTCAATACAAATTAACGTATGTAATATCTTATCTAATATTAATATTTTTGTTTGTTTGTTGCTATTGTCTATTTTGCCATAGATTTAATTTATACTAGGTTTACTATTACCTGCAAAAATTCAGAAACACACTACAAATTCTAATTTACCAAGTAAAGTTGTAGAACATACATTAAAATTCTAATTGACCAGTTTTAGCTGTAGAAAATCTCATAAATTTATAAAATATAATATCTCCAAGTTAGTTTCATTAAAGTTTTCAATCACTTTCACAAATTGTTCAAGGGTAGATATTTTCTCCCCACTTTTTTGACTATCTGTATTTTTTAATTATGGGTATATTATTTTTGATTTTTAATTAAAATCTTTACAGGACCAATACAAGATAAGTATGTAATTACCGAGTGCTGTGACTAAAAGTAACAATCTTATCTGAACAAAATCAATGATGCAATTATCATGCTAAAATGGTCTTAAAAGATGTCATGCATTAATGTGAGAACCCTATCATATAAACAATTATAAGTCAGTGAGACTAAAACTCATGCTGTGATTATCACCTTGTGATTTCATCCATCAAAATCAAAACAACTGAAATATAAATGTGATATATCATAAGAACTTATTAAAATATAATCTTTCTGTCTGGTACTGTGAAATTGTTACCAACTCCTGAACATGTATCATGCCTTAAAAGTGAACTATTAGGTTGTTTATGTGTGCACATAGTGTTCTCTTGTTAAATATAGTACAATACTAGAATTTATCACTTATGACAGAGTTATCTCCCTTGACAGTAAATACTAATACTATGATCAAGGTAGCTCAATACATCTGCTTTAATCACTTAGATTTTGATAAAAAAAAAAAAGTAACCCAATAGAAGTATGTTATTTGAATCTGTAGACTTTCACAGCTTTGTTTTCATCATTCTTGTTTACATTTCTATGCAACTCAATGGCACTGAGTTATCACAAGCAGAATATTTTGTTTGTTTTAATATACATAACATGGATCATGTTCTGTCATCATGAATGTTAGTGTTAAAACATGTAAAATATAATTTCTTTGCAAAGCACCACACTCAGTGTACAAGAAAATTTGCACTTTAAAATTGTCCGGACATAAGTTTTCAAAACACAGGTCTGGTTTTCGAATGCAGCGAGTTAACTTATGTGTGTCTTATTTCATGTGTCTTAAATTATCAGATTCTTCTCAAAGAGTTAAAATATACACTTACCTCCCTTAGCTCCTTCTGCTGGTGGGCGTGACTGATTAATGACTGACACTCCAAGACGTTGCAGAAATTCTTTATAGTTGACTAGACCAGTGTGATGGAAATCATATCTCATCCAGAGTCTGTAATGCAGATACAAACTGTATATTATACAAAGTATCAAATATACTAACAAAAACCCTTACTTTAAAACCTGTTTCATATAACCTTAGAAAATATTTTATGATATTTGTACCAGAGTTTTTTTCCCAGACAAAGTGAATTGTACCACAAAAACAGCAAGATTATTTCTAGAAGTTTTAGATAAAGACAAAAAATGTACATATTGGGAATGTTTGCTTTACCCGTGTGATTTGTGAGTGACAAGTTAACTCACTTGATTTGATCTTATTATCTACAAACAGAGTCAAAAGTAGTTAAATAGAAAACTGAAGAAAAAAACCCACATACTTCTCATACTGCTGATCTGACAGTTTGAAGCAGTAATTCTCAAGAACTCTTCTGAGTTCGTGCCGCTGAATTTTACCATCTCTGTTGTAATCAAAGAGCTGTAAGGCTTTTACAACTGCCTTCAAATTCATGCTGATCTGTGTAATAGAAAAACAAACAACTTTGAAATCTCTCCATTGACTTTTAAGCATAATTAGGTTTTTTCTCTCGTATTACAATTATTTTGAAATGGAAAGACATTGAGATTGACAAATCAATACATTTGTGTTTTGGACTTTACCCATATATGATTAATTTATTTCAAATGTCTGTACCGTAATTGATTAACTTCTATCTTTTCTTTAAGTTTTTTGTACCACCAGTATGATTAATGACTTTTACTATCTTACCTTGTCCTTGATCATCTTCTCTATCATGTCCATGTTAATCTCCCGTGCTGCTGTAGGTGGTATCATTCTGTAAACATAAACTGGTCACTTAACTCAAATAGCAAAACAGAAGACACATAATAGGCATTTCAAACACGAATTATTAATGGTTTATACATGTACTGGGTATATAGAGGATCTGTAATGAGTTTCCATTTAATATGAGCTTTATGAAATTCGATTATGACGAGTTTCATAAATCTCATATGAAATAGAAACAAATTTCAGATTCACTTTATCATATGACACAAATTAAAAGCGTTCTTTGTGATTTTATCATAAAAAGTTTTACAATGTGTGAAAACTAGCACTAAAATGCCTTTCTAATAGCAATGAAATATGACTTCATACCATTGTTACGTGACGTCATAATCAAGTCAAAGCCAATCAGAACAGAATGGGTGTGTGCCATGCAGCCAATCAAAACAGCTTGAAGTTATATGTAACTTGTTGCATATAATATAATTATGTAATGGCTTTATGCAATTGAATAACACTATAGTCATATGATAAATCATTCTATTGAATATTCATATTTCAGGAACTTTTATTATGAAAATAAATAATCATTGGTATAGCATTACAGGAAATAACAACACACATCAAGGAACATTATTTAGAACTAATTGTCTCATTTGTGTTTACCACTAATAGCTACAAAGTACAAGAAATTAAGATACAGATCCATACAGAATACATGTGGGATAACTCTGGAAATCTTTGTAACTTTATTGTAGATCAAATTCCATTTAGAATTGTTTGGTCTTTTATTAGGATTTAAAGTCACTACCACAATCACAGTGATATAAGGATGAAAGAACAAAGGAGAAAAACCTAGGGATAAAACATAAAGTTGCAACAGGAATGGAAAAATTAAAGAAATATAGATAGAATAGCATCACTGCTTACATTTCAAAAACTTTAGATGGAGATCTTTAGAACAGTATAGATGGAGATCTTTAGAACAGTATAGATGGAGATCTTTAGAACAGTATAGATGGGGATCTTTAGAACAGTATGGATGGAGATCTTTTAAACAGTATAGATGGAGAACTTTAGAACAGTATAGATGGAGATCTTTAGAACAGTATAGATGGAGATCTTTTGAACAGTATAGATGGAGATCTTTTGAACAGTATAGATGGAGATCTTTTGAACAGCATACCGGTAGATGGAGATCTTTAGAACAGCATACCGGTAGATGGAGATCTTTTGAACAGAATAGACATAAAATACCAACACCTGCTCTACTTACCTTGGCGGCCCAGGTAGAAATCTCTCAGGAGTAGGAGAGCGGTAATCAGAGCCATAGAACTTGTCCATGAAGTCCATGTACTTCACGGTGCCATTGGGATTTTTATCAACCTAGATTTACAAGATTTTTAGATTTAAGAGAGTTTGAATTAATGTTTCAGTATAAACACAAGCATTATTTAGGTAATTATGTACAGCCATGCAAGCAACATATTCATAATATTTATAAGCAGGCATTACTAATCTGAATATTATTTCATGCAGGTAAATTGTCATTTTTTTTAATCAAAAAGAAAAGGTTAAAAAGGGATATTTAGTCAACATAAAAAATTGATCATATTGTTATTGAGAGAGCAATTCATAGCACGATTTTTAAAGGAGAAGAATATTTTTACATATACTTAGTTTTCAAATATTATATAGCAGTAAAATGATTGAATTCATTAATATGTAAATACAGTAAATTAGAGTTATCCAATAGAGTTTGATTTAAAACCTGCTAATTATTGTAGCAATACACATGTTAAGAAGATGCATGATTTTACTGGCAGGCATATATTGCAAATATCTTTTCTACCCATTGATAATTGTTCATTCAATACATTGTTAAATGAAATCTTTCCTATATTCAATAATTGTACATAAGTTGATTTTTAAAGATAAGGATAATCTGAATTATAGAAAACTTTGTACATAATGTTCAACCTGTTAAATCTTATTCTTTTGAATGAACAATACCGTATAAAGTGGGTTATGAAAGATGTAGACAAAGGATTATCTCCCTTGGTGTTACTTTTGATTGTTAGAATACAGCATGAAGCAAGCAATATACTTGTGATAGATTATACAGAACTAGACTACTATGTAGAGTCTAAGTAATTCTAAAGGAGATCCATTCACATGGCAAACAAAAAATTATTTTTTATTTCTCAAATAATTCCCTTTAGAAATTCAATACCTAATGAGGTGCAATCTTACAATATTTCTTTAAATCTTTTTGAGAGCATTAACTAAAAATAACAAATGAAACTCCACAGATGTTCTTTTCTAAATCCAAATTTTAAAATTATGTCTGATTGGTTATTGGTAGCAAGTTATGTGAAATGAATGAAAAGATCTGTCTAACCTTACAAAGACTTTGTGTACACTGAATATTATACAGTAACATTATATGCAAACATTCAAAATGATCAACTTCAAAGTGTACTGTTAAGGCTAAAATGAAAATTCTACGTATTATCAAATATTAAATGTAAAATGAAAAAAACATAAAATCAAACAAGCTGGAATCAAGACTAAAATCTTGTTCACCAATAACTTCAGGTTATGGTTGGTGAAACAGCTAACCAATTAATTTTTTATTCAGTCTGATAATGTCAGATCATTATAATTAAACTTTTATATACTAGTATATATACTTCGTAGTTTTTTCCTATCAGAGTGCAAGAAAAAGAATCTATAGTACCTGTTTCTGTGCAAGATAGAATTAGCTCAATCTCATGATGATATGCATGTTATCTCGAGCTCATTGCTTGCTATCGCCTTGTCCGAGATATTTTGCATACATATCATCCCTCCACTGATAGAACAGAAACATTTTTGGGACGTTGGTATAGATATTAATCCAGAATCACTAGTTATCCAAGTTAGATATACATGTATATACACATCAAGGTAAAATGTGCAACAGAATTCCATGCAAACAAATTTGTTTAAAACTCCAAAAGCTCCTTTTTGACACTTTAAAGTTTGTCATAACGTGAGGTACACTAATATTTCATATTAAATGTTGAACACTTAAAAATATCTGTGGTTACATAAGATGTCACAGTTACAATTATAAATTGTGATTTTTTTCAGAATCATTTAAAAACCTATAAAAATAAATTTGCCTAAGTCTTCTAATAAACACACCATTTATTTGATAAGACTAAAACTAAAGAACACAGGAAATTTCATTTTGTGTTAACATTTTAAAGAATTATTACAACCCACTTTTCATGATTGTATAGATATAGTTCTATTGACAGCAGTACTGTTGGAGTTATTAAGTTGTCAGAATACGTAAACAAAACACTACTACTATCAATTATACGTCTACACACACTCTAATACAACTACTGTGTTTAAAACACACCTTATGTCACTCTATTTTATTGTATAGAGTTTAGAATTAAAAAATATACATTAAAGATTTGGAAAATTTACAAGGGGAGATAATTATAGTGTGTAACAAGCTAGACAGTTTTACAGGGTGGGAAAAAATGTGTTGTAACAATTGTAAGGACTGAAGCATCTTTATGGTTGAAGATTGAATCTTAAGTAATATTTCAAAAATATTTTTAAATGTTTATCAATAATTACATTATCTATTTCCTAAGCTTTTAAGTTACATAATGCAAAATATTATCACACTGATATGTATCACAATAAATTGCTTGAAAGGCAAAGAAAACCAATTTTCTTGGAATATGCATCAAATGTTCAAAGTTAAGCACATAGCTTTGAACTGTAATCTAGATTTCTGATGCCTAGTTTAGTCTAACACCAGTATTAAATCACTTCAATGAAATATCACACAACTCTTGATTTGTTAAAATCAGACAGCTTGCAAAGGCATGTGGGATAAGTGGAATTTGTGCAAGAAAGAAGACTCAAATTAGACAAAGATTTTTTTTTGCTATAAAAGTTTGTCTTTCGATTAAATTTGAACTTTCAAATCAATACATTAAAACTGAATTAATCCATACAATTCTTTATTCAATTATAATTGATTTTGATCAGATAACAAAGAGTATTAAAAATGCTCTGAGTTTTAAGTGCAATCTCTTTGCTATAATACATGGTGACTAAAGGTCAGAAAAGAAAATATCATCTGAAATGAGTCCACTTTATAAAAAAAATCATCGATCAACATTCAAGAAGTCAAAAACTACCAAAATAATCAAAGGTCAAGGTAATAAAGTCGCTATAGGTCATAAGGTTCAGTGAAATGACGTTTGTACAGCCACCCGAGCATGATATATACATCACCACACGAAAATGTCATGACACAATTAGCCTGGATGTTGTTGTAACCATGGTTACATAATTGCTTTTTATACCCAACAAGTCCCTACCAGACAACACTTGTAGCATAATGTTCTAATAACATTAATTATTGTAGACATCAAGAATTACAAATATATAACTTCTGGTAGAAATTTGTCAGATACAATATGCTTATGCTGTAACCATAGTTAACAACAAGCAGCCATTTTGGCAGTGTTTGTGCCATGCACGATACCTTGGCTAGCACTGCTTCAAACTGCTCGGTTATCAAGGGCATACAAAATGACTCAAGAACGCGACGAAACTCGCCCTTTGTAACACTGTAATTTTGATCGATATCATAAGTGCGAAATGCCTGTAAGTAAATAGGAGGCATGTGAATTAGTATGTATTACATAATACATATGACAACATGATGAGGATGAAATGTGAGCCTTACCAAGAAAATTTAACCCACCATCACAGTGCATGTCATGATCTGTTCTCATGGCGGAACTAACACAATATTCCATAGAGAATTATCTTATCTTGTCTAATGTGAACAATCAAAACTTATCATAAATCTTTATACATGCTTAAAAACTGAGGGTAAAAGTATGTTCTGCAAGGTAGACAACTCCCAATAATCTTTTTAAAAGTAACTATCAACCTGTTTTTGTACTTAAAACCTCAAAATGAACCTTCACCAGTAAAAAAAAATTGATATTGTTATTATTAAATATTAACACTCACATATACCTTGTTTGCGATATTAACAGAACACTTATTTTTAAAGCTCCCAGCCCCATATCTGTCATACCACTGGTTAACATCAAGCTTAAAATGCATCAACCAATATCTTATATCTTAAACCACCTAATATCATACACTTCTAGATTTGACTTATTTTGTATAACAGATTACTAGTAACAGATTAACAGATTTATACTTATTATAAATATAATGTCAGACTGCAGTAGGATTAATTCATAACATGTATTAGAGTATAGCAGATACTTCGCATGTATAACCAACCCCATTAAGTTTTTACATTTAACATTAATAGAAAATTGAAACATGAGACTTAATTGTGTTAATTTTAGAAGAACTTTATATTTCACTGTTAATAGTTCAGTAATTGTTTTCATAGATAATGTAGGAGATATTAATTTTTAATTTTAATTTTCGAAATCAAATAAGAAGTTATTGTGTTCTAACAACAGCACAAATACAGTAAAAAGAGTAGAGCCTTATATAATACATGTATAGTGTAAAATAACCACTGATATAATACATATATAACACCATTATATACTTAATAGTATATATTAACTGTAAAATACCTGGTAAATACTTGTGAATGTATTAACACCTGATTATGTATATATGTCATGCATACTTACAACAAGTTATGATACTATACACAAATACATGTATACTGTTTACACATGATAGCAATACTATTACATAGTATTGTATATAACTATAAACTGTGTTGAACATTTCGATCACTCATGTTTTATGTAAATGTGGTGTTTAAAGAAGAACACTTATATTTTTGTATATCTGTTGTAGGAAGAAAAGTTTGATTCCTCATTTGAATATCAATCATCATAACTGTGAGATTTTCTCTGTGAACTGACCTATGGTATGGTGTATTAGCTGTAAGCAGGATCCCTCTTGCCTTTCTGATACATTTGAATTCCTAAACATTGGAATTCCTAACTTAATTCATTAAGATTTTGCACAGAATATTGTACAAACAATTGTGTTTACAAAAACACCTAAATGAACATAATAACAAAATGTAATAAGAAATGATACAAGGAATATCAAAATGAACCAACATTAACAATAAGTAACTCAGTAACATATAGTATAGCAGGAGTGATCTCCCTTGTTTCTTACCTGCATGACATTGTGCTGCTTGGCCCTCACCTTCTCTCTTAGCATTGCCTCAACCTCAATACTTGACATACTGGCACTAGGTGCAGCAGGGGACTGGCTCCCACTGATGTCAGAGGCAGTTCTCGACCCTGGTAACATATACATTAAGTTTAAAAGATAATTTATTGATGCCTTAAGTGCATAAGACCAACATCATTCTTTGTTATAAAGAATCAATTTTTGATCAACAAATACAAACATTTTCAATGATATTTCTACAAAAAAAACTAAGTGTCAAGATATTGATTAATTTTAGTAAAATAATTATTGATTATTGATAAAGTTTTATCAACACTTTTCATTTCTTTACTCAGATATGAAATCATTACACGTGGTACTTTTTAAAACTAAAATAAACAGCAAAAATATTAAAATATTTGTGTTTATTTTATGTTTATCACATATAATTTGACATGTGACTATGGATCTATAACAACAGTAGACAACAAACTTCACAATCTTCCCAAACATTTAATATGACCCAACTCACAGTGCAATCTATCCTAAAATCTTGATTAGATCAGATATCTTAACAGTGTATGGCATGGACGATTGTATTGTAAATAAAAATTAACATGAAGACACAGGAAGCATTCGGCCATGAAAACATGTACAATTGTGTTACACACAATCATCTGATCTATACGAGTCAATATATAAGTATATTAAATATACCAGGAACATTCTTCAGGTACCATTCATACAATCAGTTCCATAGACACAAGCCAGCAGAGTAGCACAAGGCAGGGAAACAAATGACTTCAAAGGAAATTTTTTTTAAGGATATCTTTTTTCTGTAGAATCAACATAATTGAGAAAATGATAATAATGTATTGATTTCAACATTTAATTTTCAAAATAATCAAAGCTGTTTACCTAGAGAAGATGATCGGCCAACAGTTTTATATCTCATGGCATCCCTAGTCCTGAGAACTGGCCGGGAAGTGAAACTGACTCCCTGGGTCTCTGGCAGCAAGCCTGGCATCACTGTTGCCATGGTGACCTGTATAGAAAAAACAATGACTTTAAATACTAATAGTGAGTACTAACATCAGAATTGTAAGTGTCATAAAAATGATTCAATTTCTGTGTTGATGTGATTCAATGTTCATATAGTAAAGGGAATTTTACCCTCAATTAAAAACTCAACTCAATCTAGAGCCCCTGATTAAACGTCTACATTTAGGTACTTACCTTCAACTACTTTTAAGTCATACATGCCAATTTTTTGAAATTTTCATGGGGGAGAAAACGCGTAGCAAAATCTTAAAATGTCTTTAATATCTATAGACAATGCCCTAAATGACAAAATAGTAGTGTAAACTGCCTCATTTAGGCAGTTCTGAGAAATACACTTAAGTTGAAGCAAGTTAATAAGCAAGGTTTAGGAAATTTTATACTGATGTCAAAAGGGAAAATTGTGTGTGAAAAATAGGGAGAGTTGACAACTATGTTAAGTTGAGAATACATTTTACATCATTTTGATTAATGTTATAATTATTCTTCTTTTTGCACTAAACAAAAAATTTTCTTTTTCTTTTTAATAATTACAAATATACATTGATGTACCGTAGTAAATTAATAAACACTGTTTAGTTTTTCTTATAAATTTAGGGAGGATGGGGATCAGGTTTTGTTCAAATCATATGAAAAATAAACTTAATAAATATTTTGGGATACAATTTTGACCAAAGAAAAAATTGTGATAAATCCAATATTTTGCCACCTTAGCAACACCTTAGCCATCAATATATTTCAGAATTGAAATTTCAGAAAAAGCACTATTGACGTTATAAGTTAACTTAAAAACAAGAAAATTAAAATATAAAAATAAAACTACACAAGAACAGACCAATTTTTAAAAAAAAAGTTGATGCAGACATTTAATGTTTTGTCATTTACTTTTTCACAAAATTTGATTGGCTTAAACATATATTTAAACACTAATTCTGTACTTCAATTGTATGACACAAAAACTTTTACCAAATAAAACATCTATTCAGGAAGATCAATTTGACAATCTTTTTCAGTATACCTACTAAGTAGAAATTGCATGCAAGCTATTGACAGCTTTTTAAATCTATCAAATTAAAATTATAAGTTTACGTGTCAAGCTTTAAGAAGCGTGTGAGACGATTATTGTATTACATGTATTATAGACTGTCATTGGGTAGTATATTTATATAGGAGATTAGTTTGATCCGAACAAACATTCCAACATTCACTTGATCATTTCAGTTTTGAAAGGCTAATCCTTAAGTCAACATTTTCAATTCATTTAAATTTAAAATGCAAGGGAACTGCCAACACTTTGAATACAACATTGAGAAGAGAAAGGTGCATGTATACTCTGACAGTAGTATTTCCAACACATACATGGATACAATGTAAACAAATCTACCCCCTTGTAGAGGAGTATTAAAACATGGAGTAGACCAATTCAAATTCTTAATGCAACAGTAATCTCACATTTTCTTCTCTTATTTTGTCTAGGGACATACTTTATAAGATCGAATAACGTATAATCCTTAACTTTCTTTGAATAGGATTTCTGTTCAACTCTGTATATGCTTTTAAGAAAACAGACTGAGATATAATTCTGATTATACTTATAGTCAGAACAATTTAAGATATTCAACGATGGTCTGAAAAATGAAATTAAGTTGGCACATATGTGCATTTAAATAGTTATTGCAAAGACACTGATGTATGATGATTCAGAAATGAAGAGTGACTGAAATTTGAATAACAGCAGTAATAAAACATATTTAAGACAGACAGACAGACTTGTACAAACAATATGGAAAAAGTCATATTCCCAAGTTTGAATTAACATACGCTGCTGCCTTTATACATTTAATTAGTTTTGAAGCTTTTCAATATGGCCTATTAATGGTATACAAATGCAGTAAATTGTCCACTTAGTATATGTATTCATTCTATTTGTTAAACATTTCAATATTATAAATTGCCTAAAGAATTCAGTGTGATATTACATATTATCCGCATGCACTTTTAAAAGTAACAATGGACAAAAACTGCTTTAGCTGTATTAGAAAGCTTAATTAAAATCTTGAATTCTGATAGTTCTAAATCAAGTCAGGGTACCGTATACAGTATACACCAAACATCCATACAAATTGATCATACTGACACACAGTCAAACTCACATGTATCTACAGGTAACGTATATAGTATTATATGTATATGTAGTGAAGACTTTAATAGGTGTTTATAGATCCAGACAATCAGGATTGTACATATGCATCTACAGGGTGTTTCAAAATATTTGTTACACTTTCTTTTCTTTATATCTTAAATAATCAAAACAGTACAATAACAATTTTAATATCATTAAATCAGAAATTCTTTAAAGTTTTATTCAATATATTCAAAGTATATGTAAGGTTATTTTTTAATAAGTACACCTACTTTTTCTAAAACCACCGTTTTTTACAAAATATGTTCAAAATGACGGCCATTCACTGATGTTTGAAGTTGTATTTGGTGCTTGAAATTATCCATTACTGCAGTGCATGTTTCTGTGGTGATTTTTCTAATCTCTACGCATATTGCTTTCTTTAAGTCCTTAGTAGTTTCTAGACAAGGTGTATAAACCTTGTCTTTCAAATAGCCCCACAAAAAGAAGCCCATTGGGCTGAAGTTGGGAGAATTGGGTGGCAATGGATTATTTGATCTTAGTGAAATGAGTCTACCATTAAATGTATCAGCCAACCAATCAAGTACTGCTCCTGAAATATGTGGCGAGGCACCATCCCTTTGGAACCAAACCTTGTTTATGTCTGATGTTTTTTTCTTTAATACTTGTAGAAATTTAGATTTAAGAAGATTCAGGTAACCTTCTGAGTTATTATTGTAACTTCGCCTTGCAGTTTTGAAAAAAGAATGGGCCGATAATTCCCCTTGAACTCATGGCTGCCAACACGGAAAATTTATTATCATGTAGTAGTTTTTCTACACAAAAGTCGGACTTACCGGTTCCCCGGAATCTAAAATTCTGTTTTATTTAATTTCT
>JAUMGZ010163979.1:3593-15859 GCA_032359645.1 Pododesmus macrochisma
TGGTTTTATATATTATAAGAGTGATATATAACAGAAGATTGTAATATAAAAGAACAAGTTTCTTTGACCTATTGATTTGGAGGGAGATAATTACACTACCCGTAGTAGAATGTCATTTATACTGCTGTTTTGAATATTGAACCAAAACAAACTAAAACAAACTGAACCAATATATTACTATCAGTTGACTGCCATACAATGAAGTTTATTTATACAGTTGGCTCAAAGGTACATTGTAGTTTGTACATGTATAGCATGTGTACATACATGAACATTTATGTTTTCCAATATTCTTAATTATTTTCACTACAATTTTTCCCTTGTTTCTGTAATAAAAAAAGTACAAATTATATATAATTACAGAAGTAGAATAAAAAAACTACTTGATGAATGAAACAAAATTTTGCATTTTAAAACATGCGCAACAAATTGTTTTCAGAAATATCTTATACATGTAGGTGCTAGCTTTCTAGCACCTTTATCAGTATATTTGCATGAGTAATATTTTTTTCTCGTCTTTGTAAGATACATTCTTGCTTTCTATAAATAGATAAATGATTACAGTGTGTTTATGTTTTTTACAGGGGAGTTCTGTGATATGGGAGGATTTTATCAGCAAGGCAACCAAACTCCACACCTCACTCAAGTAAGTCAATTCACATGTGAAAACATGTAGAATATTATACTGCTAGGTATGTAGGCTAAATGGTGCATTATGCATAAACAGCAGTATACATTGTTAATAATACAGAATGTTTTTAACCCAGATGTGTTATTACATTTTTGGGGAGATAACTTTAATGTCACGATAAGAGACAAAAAATAATTATTCTATAGTTACGTTGTTTAGAACAACAATTAGTTTACTATTAGATCAGGATTTTAAAGCCAAATAAAATAAATACTGTGTTTCCACTAACGGCTTCAAAAAATTTAGGGTAGGCAGGTAGACAAATCTTTTTATTTTACTTTTAAGTTTTTACATAGGTTATTAGATAGAGACAGAGGTTCTGACTTTAACAGTACTAGTGCTTGTCTTAAAATGGCATAAAAACTGTTAGGGTAGGCACTCAATTCAGGGTGGGTAGGGTTAGCAGAAACACAAGTATTTTTTCTTTTGGCCTAATGAACATTTAACGTACAATTTACCAACATATGAAACGTTCGGTCATGTGTTTATAAGATATCTATACGTACAAGTTATGTATTAATAGAAGTTAATATATATTCACCATTGATTGATATTCATTATATGATCTGTATATATATATATATTCACCATTGATTGATATTCATTATATGATCTGTATATATATATATTCACCAATGATTGATATTCATTATATGGTCTGTACATGTATATAGACTTTCTGTATATATTAAGACAATGGGCGGAAGTAACTAATTCTGATCGACACAATTCACCGGATAGCACTCTCACTCTCACAACTAACTTGACTATAGCCCGTTTCCTGTTATTTCAATATAAACTGTAACTTATAAGCATCTTAAAACTCGCTATACAATCAGCATATTTGTGGTGTATTATGTTAATAAATGTATCATTATATTAGCTATATTACTGAGGGTTGAATATTGGATTTATTACAAAACCAGTGTAATAAAAACAACAGATTTTATAGTCGGCTTGATGCAACTGTAGATTTAGATTTAAGACTATTATGCATTAAAAATCATCTTTAATATTATTTTACAAGTCACACATTTCTTATCTATATAGAATTGTACCACTATGAACAGTTTTGTTTATGAAATTAAAAGTATGGGTATACATAGGATACAATAAGAATTAAGATAGATGCATACATGTAAATAATATTTGATTACTGTTGTTCTTTTAGGGCTGCCATTAGTGGGTTCCTTGACTAACTTTATTACTGTTGTTCTTTTAGGGCTACCTTATCTGACAGTGGGTTCCTTGATTAACTTTAATACTGTTGTTCTTTCAGGGCTACCTTATCTGCCATTAGTGGGTTCCTTGATTAACTTTATTACTGTTGTTCTTTCAGGGCTACCTTATCTGCCATTAGTGGGTTCCTTGATTAACTTTAATGCTGTTGTTCTTTTAGTGCTACCTTATCTGCCATTAGTGGGTTCCTTGATTAACTTTAATACTGTTGTTCTTTCAGGGCTACCTTATCTGCCATTAGTGGGTTCTTTGATTAACTTTAATACTGTTGTTCTTTCAGGGCCACCTTATCTGCCACTAGTGGGTTCCTTGATTAACTTTAATACTGTTGTTCTTTCAGGGCTACCTTATCTGCCATTAGTGGGTTCCTTGATGCTTTCCAAAAAGTGGCTGACTTGGCTACAGGGTCAAGAGGTAAGCTTTGATATACATAACAAAAGTAAAGCTTTCATCAAAGGAGATACACATTGTAACAGATGAATTCACCATATGTTCAATGTCAGCAGGCATCTACTGTAAACCTTCAACTATGGAGATTTAACTCTGTTTATAATATCATGTATTTAATTAGATGTGCCACAAGGTTTAAACATGTTATGTTATTTGATTTTGTTTTAAACAGGTCAGTTTAATGATTTGATTTTGTTTTAGACAGGTCATTGAAGTAGGCATCATAAATGTGTGTTTACATGTTGTTGTCTAGTTGATAATATAGTAATTGACGTTGCCAGCTGTAACTATATATATATATAGGTAAACCTGTTACCCATGAACGAGCATAACTTTAATATTGTAGCACATCTTTACTTTCCCACACCAAATACACAAGTAATTAGATTTATTATGTGTGAAGGTGTATCTTCTGAATTCACACTCTCTATATGAGAGCATATGTGTGAACAATATTTATCAACTTTGGCTGTTTTCTAAAGCTATTTGTTCACCTAGATCAGAATATACCAATGTTTGGAACAACTTTCTAGAAGCAAAGATATGCAACAAATTAAACAAATGACATATTGGATGTAATATGTCCGTCAGATACTATATATTTGTTCTTTCCTTTGTCTCCTATGAGTATGATAGAATTTGTCTGCATTAATCATTTAATGGTTAAAACATTTTGATTATCAAAGATCTGCTGTGGTTGATAATTTTGTCCCTTCATTGCTTTACTTTAGAGACTTAGTCAAGGTCAGCAAGTTTACATTACACCAGAATCTGTTTATTGGGCCATAACTGGATGTAGAAGTGGTTTTAGTTCTGATCGCATTGGTCAAAAACAATGATCTGTTGCAGTGATGATATACTTTCTTAAATAGAAATTTTAGTAACAAGATGAAAAAGTCATAACCTGTTGATTGGTGCTAGAAATGAACAGAAAGTAGAGGTATTCAGTGTCTTCAGTTACAGCTCTGTGTGGGTACATGTATATATTATTAGAACGCCTATTATACCTGTGGGTGGGTGCAGTGGTCTATTATAATTATTGTGATCACGCACACATGATTATTTATTGAGCACCTACAACAACAAGCTAAAAATCTTTATTGCAAATTGCATTGATTTGTTGTGATCTTCTGAAGTCCACAGACATGAATCTGTTTTGCTTACGTAAAAGTTACGTAGATCAAAGGGTTGGGCTGTGCAGTATACTATATAGTATGCTATTCAACTAGGAAAACAAATTCACTATGATATATCTGCCAACTACTTGTATATATAGGAACCTTGGCCAGTAAATATTCTAGTGTCTGTTTATGCAAACACTCAAGAGAGGAAATAATTGAACATGAGACCGATCAGTGCAATATCAATCAGGGATTTACACAGCAGCTTGAGAGTGATGGCATTGTAGCTTTAGAATAGCAAGGATTTGCCAGGAACCCTTTGTAGGATAAATAGCTTGGCTTCTACTGACATCTCCACAAAATCAATGTCGTACAGCATTAATCAATACAATACACCATTGATCTCATCTGATGACTGTCCATCTTCCTTGATTAATGGTCAGACATAAGATGCTGTGACCGTCCAGTGTCCATATGAGGACTGAATAGTGCACATGACAACCCTGTTGACCTCAGCACTGTGATCATCAGCTTACCAATGTCAGGAAGTCCTACAATTAAAGTCTTGTAGTATCATCCACAGACTAAAGGAAACCTATCATTATCAAATCCTATAATCATCCATGCTATACATTGCGCATGTTAAGATACTCCTCTTTAGTGTGTTAAAAGTACATAGAGTCATGTACAAATGTATCTTAAGTTGTTGTGGTATGCCATGTACATGTAGCTAATTTAGGTGGCTACAGGATTTCTATCATTGATATGAAATGACCCATTTACCAATATTTAAAAATTTAAGAAGTATGACATCTGAATATGAGGTAAAACACAAAATATATAAGGCTATATGGCCTGCTACCACCACAGAATGACTTTCAGTTAATGAAAAGAGTGTTGTGGTTAAACTGATTACAATGAATTTCAAATACAGTGTGAGGTGACTTTTAAAATCGTTCTGAAAAAAAATACCAAGACAAATGATAATAATAATTTAACATAAACTTTTGGTAAATTAATAAAAAAATTATTACAAGTAGTACCGGTAATACATTAATATACTGAATTTGATAACATTTGATTCTTTTTACTTTTGACGAAGATATAAATTTGTGATTATTATACATTGTGATTACTGTTTTTGAAATATAAATTTCAAAGCAATATAAGTAAGTTTCGATTATTTTCTACATCAAATTACATTAAAAATAAAATTGCATTGATATTTTGTCAACAATTTATGTACATTCGCATAATAATTTCTGCAGTACATGTACAAAAGTCTCAAGGTCCAGGAAGCATTTATATTTGTTCACAAATCACAACTTCATTTCAATCAGGTTACTTGAGTATACAGTTAGTAAATAAGAAGTAAACATTTGTATACTCATTCACATTTTTAAGCATAGGTAAATGAACTTTATTTATTGATGTAGTGCGATATGAGGTTAGTGACTTGATATTTGATATTTTGACTCTGTGGTCTCCAACACATGAAGTTGATCAGATATCTTTTTTATGTCAAATTAACTGTCATCTTTTAACTTAAACATGTTTTACTAAACCCTTAAAATATGTTGATAGTGGGGTTAGTTTCATTTTAATTGGATGACGCATAATTCTTTATCCAGTAAATGAAATTACTGATTTTAGATATACATGTACTGCCTTAATGGTTTGAATGTGAGATTTCCATTGACCTCCTGTGAACCAGAATTAAATTAATTCATTTGTGTTGGCATTCAATATTTACAGAACTCAAGTAGTAACTTGAATCAATAGAGGATAGTTAAGAAGTTGCTTTAGTGGTTTTGCTGAAGGCAATGCTTGACAGCAGGCCCTGTTGAATGTGTTAGGAACATAATCATTAAGATATGTCCAACTGATAGCATCAAAATCCAGCCCTATTTAATTCTTAATGCAATATGGCCACAGAGCCTTGTCCTTTTTCCTTCGTAGGTTATATCTGCCGTCTTTGTCCTAGTATTGATCCTTCCAAGCACCTTTATCATAAGCCCAAGGTCATCTGAATGGTCAAGGAAGTCACGGCCAGAGAAAATCAATGAAGATTTCAATCCTCAGTCTGCAAGATTAATTAGGTGGCCTTGTCTTGTGGAATTTCTAGACACTGATTGCATGGTGACAAACAGTACATGTACATTGCTGGAATGTCAAACAAATTGAACAGCCTTGTGTCGAAGCGACATCTTTGATAATATTGACATCTTTAATAGTATTGAAACTTAAGAAAGCATAAGCATGCTAATATAGAGACTTCACAAGTCTTATCTTTTAAATTTACATTTACTTGTGTATGATTGATTGAATGCTGTAAGGTCCTTTTCTTTAATTTTTTCTAAACAACTTATTTTATGTTCAAGGAGATAATCTTTAAAAGATAAGATTTTCCACACAAACAGAGGAATTTTTTTTAAAAATAGCATGATTTTCAAATGTCTTCTTTTCCAATGATCTTTTATTATAATGTGTGTCTCAGTATCTGACCACAGCCTGGTACAAGTAAAACATTTATATAAATCTGACAAACTGTTTACCTGTAAGTAACTAATTATATTCCCTGTTGGTGATAGTTTTATGACGCTGTCAACACCTCCGCAGACAGTAGTGATCTCTTCATAATGTCATGAAATTGTTGATGGCTTATGTAGACTTCATTCATAAATGTGCAGGATTGTAACAGCTATACATGGACATTGTATGTCATAATTTTATTCATGAATTGTTAACAGGGATTGCTACAAAAATATCTGTTTGGAATTTGCATCGTGGTGATCATGAAATGTTTTATTAATTTATTTTCTTTAAATTATTATTTCATTTCTTTTTAACTTGATTCTGAACACCTACACACAGACTAGTACTGGTCATGTTTCATAAGTACAACAATTTAAAAGGTGCACTAAAATTCTTAGAAAACTGGTTTTACAAGCTTCTTATGACATACATGTACTAGTATGTTGCATTCAAATTAATTTTCAAACTTATTATAATAGGGGATAAATATAGTCCATAATAGGATAATAGCGTATAGGAGTGCCGGTTAATAGGTTAGTTTAAGGATACCTTTATATTGTGAAGGATTAACAAGATTTACTTCACTAATGAGATTAATGGTAACCACAATTATAATGTAGGTGTGTGTGAGGTATTTGTCTCACTAGAATCTTATAGAGTGTACAAGATCCCTTGTGACTCTTGTATCCCAGACCTAAAGATTTCACCTTCCCCATGCTGTGATCTGTTGTGACTGTTAAATCTATCCTAGACTTAAAGATTGTGTCCTAATGTCAGTTTAAAGTACCCCTGTCCCAAATTTAAAGGTATATAGCCATTAATGTGTTACGTAATCTATAGATGGCTGTAATAGTAGACCTATAATTACAGACACATGCTATTGATCTGTTTGTGAGTCACCATGCAGTTCAACATCAATATCACAAACGATTTGCTGAAGGAAACCCCTTTCTTCAGTTGGGAAATATGTTGTACTAATAGAATTCAAGAAATAAAATTCCAAAGTTGTGTATGAATGTAAGAACAAAACAGTTTTAGAATGATCGGCCAGATGTGATGTTTTTCTTCAGTGTAAGCTGTCAAGTTGATGTTGATTGTATAAAGAAATGGTAACCATGATTCAAGAAAATTATTCATCAAAATTGTATTGTTCCACTTTTAATCAGAAAAAAGGAGTCTGATATTTAAGTACACATATTCAATATAGTTCATTGCTTAGAAAGGAACACAATAGGTATGTACTAAGAGAGATGACTACAGCTTGCACTATCAGTATGTACATATGTATATTGAACCACTGGTCAGGGTTAACTTGACCATCAGTTGTCTGGACCATATTGTCATGATACACTGCACAATGCAGCTTGGAAAAGGACCAAGCAAAACATGTACAACCTTTCTTTGTTTTACAACTGAAGTCATCATGATCAAACTACAGCATGCATGTATGATTGAGTGTTCATTTATTAGATCAAAATATCATTTAGGGAGGACTTCTGTATAAAGAAGTTGTATCTTATTAAATACTTAACAATTTATATTGACACAGATCCATTTTGGTATTTCACAATGTATGCCTATGCATTTGTCCTAATACTAATATTGCATCATTGATATATTAAATCATGATGTAGTATTCATGGGAACTGGCATGGTGGCTAAGTGGTTAGTGTGTTCGCCACGTGTGGGTACACTAGTGAAGAGAATCGGCGATCGCGGGTTCGAATCCTGGTAGTGCCATATCCCAAGAGGTTAAAATTGGGCACTCTTCTCGCTCCCTGCTTAACATGCAGCATTACAGGGTAGGAGAAGGACTGTTTGGCTCGGTGTAAGTATAATGTGACTGAGTGAAGTATATTGTCAATGTGTCTGCGGCGTGATATTTCAGTGAGACAGCACTATAGAGTGCACACTGTCACAAGCAGACACTGTCTCGATATGACCTAAAATGAGTTAAAGGGACACAAAACCCCAATAAAACAAACAAACAAACAAGTATTGATGGGATCGTGCACTGATATATATAAAGGATATTCTCTTTTTGATGATGAATAAGGTTTATATTTCATTGAGTGAGGTCGCTATATATTTTTCATGAGTGCATAGTATTATTAACACATTGCTTCAAAATGTAATGAACTCAAGAAAGAGATAACTTATTGTTAATTCAATGAGCTCCTTAAATTCAGAACAGGTCTATTGTGATAATAATACTACACAAAAATGGAGAATTCTAGCTATAAATAAATACATTTATCTTGTAAAAACTCATTCTATAACCTTGAGGCTCATCACGAGTCAATTAAAGTCTTAACACAAAACTTGCACTGTACAAACTCTTTACACTGGGATCTCTTTGTTACACCAACAGTTAATTTACTTTTAACTTGTTTTTATGAAACATGAATTACCAGTTGATGAAGTAAGATTTAGCTTCGTGTAAAGTTTGAATTGGTTGGCAAGATTGTTTGCCATTCATTGAAGTACCTGTTCAAATTTCATTTATCAAGGTTTAGATTTAAGTAGTATAAATATTGGATGTGTCTGGTAAATGTGTGTGTTATGTAATCAGACTGTTAATGCTGAACTATATATACATGCAATATTGTATGGCACTTTGATTAGAATTAAATAATGTAACAAGATATACTGTAAATCTGAAATGAACACCTTCAAACGGTTTGGTAAAATTTAATTCAGCTTAAATTGATGTTATCCTAATGCTACAGATCAGAAAGTTATGAAATCAGATGTTATAGTACAATAAAGTGAAAATCAAATTAATTTTATAAAAAAAAACAGTGCATACAGATTTATGCAGTGTACTTAGAATTTGGATTTATACATATATGAACCAAATTTTTAATATGATTATTCTTTATACGTAATATTGTATTAATATCTTAAAATATGTGTAAATGCAAAGTTATATCGTACAATAACACTTTCTATCCCGTCACCTTTATTTCTTTTAGGTGTTTATAAATCTATTAAAAATAACAAGTCTTAAATGTAATACTTACTTAATACTACGGTAATACAATAGATCATCCAATATGATTTAATAGTTAAATATTCATGATCTGATTAGTAGTTTAAAGCTGAAAGGATCTTTTTTATGTTACTTGTGTATGCATTGGTGACTGGTAATATTAAGTATGTCCAAAAATATGTCAAGACCAAGTGCCTATAGCTACTTGACCAATATACCCTCTCCAAAATGTCAATTAAATACAATTGATTGGAGCATTTATATTTTGTAATTTTATTGTATTGCAATTGTTCAGAGAAAATTTGTATATATGAGTTCTACATACCAATAAGAAGAGATTTGTTCAGAAAAAGTTCTTTCGGCCAGGAACAGTGTGGTTAGAAGTTCCTTATTGGAGGCTAGGGGCACTTTATCAGTTTCAAATTGAAGGGGTCAGTTTGTAAGAATTGCTGTTTCAGAGTTTCGTTGTTAGAAGAGTCAGTTTGTAAGAGTTAAGTCTGTTTGGAGGTGTCTGTGTTAGAAGAGGTTAGTGTCTTAGAGTTTGTGTTTGGAGTGTCTGTGTTAGAAGAGGTTAGTGTCTTAGAGTTTGTGTTTGGAGGTGTCTGTGTTAGAAGAGGTTAATGTCTTAGAGTTTGTGTTTGGAGTGTCTGTGTTAGAAGAGGTTAGTGTCTTAGAGTTTGTGTTTGGAGGTGTTCCTGCTGGAAGGTTTCAGTTTTGAGGTGACCCAGGTCAACTATACCATAACAAGGCCTGCCCCAAGCCCCTTGTAAATGTGAGAAAGTTGCAAGTGACTTGCCATAGGTCAGTGGTTTACTCCGGGTACTCCGGTTCTCTCCACCAGTAAAACTGGCATGTCCCTAAATGACCTTAGCTGTTGATCGGACAATAAGCCCTTAACACAAACCAAACTTGAAAATGCAATGTCCCCTTAGTTATCTATAAGTGCTACTGTACATGCATATAGTGAGTATTCAATTTGGCAGTGCATGGATGATATCATTGGCAACACATACTTATTCTCATGTTGTAAGAATGCAGTTTATTCTGTGGTTAAATAATCATGGAACTATATGGCATCCTCGTCTGTAAATGTCTTTTCTGGAACAATTACTAATGCAAGGATGCATGTACACTGTCTCTCATCACACATGATATATACCATTAGGATTGCATCAGTTACAAGCGGCTCTAGTTGCAGTTAATGCACATACATGTGGCCTGCCGTTTGCTCGGTTTGCTCGCCTATTTGACATGCCTGTTTATGATTTAATTTCAAAGTTTATCAACAAATGGAGAACTGGATGCCTGTTTTGTAATATTTATCATCTGACACACAGAGTCTGCTGCTAGATTAAACCGTGTGAAAACGAATATGGAAATAAAAAATAGTTTGGTATTGTGCATGTGTATGATAAATATGAAATATTCAGCCATATGGTGAACAATATTCATTTTCAGATATTGAAAATATAGTGGTAAGACAAAGTTAAAATGATTAGGGTAAGCTTTGACTTTGAGACTGTGTTGATGATTTTAACTATGAAATAGACAATCCAGATTTTGGGTGTTGGCTAATTGTAAGAACCATACACGGCCGTCAAACAGGGGTGCTGTCTGTTGTGTCATCAGTTGATGAGAAATGCTATAGATAATTAAATACCCAGGTGAAGGGAAGTATTGTTTGTACAGAAATCTTAATTACTTGGCACAAACGTCAAAAGATGAACAAGGAACTCTTCTGGTGCCATCTGTAATTGTCAGTAAAGATTTGGATGTTTATAGGGTGGAGGTCTGGTAGATAAAGTTATATCAGCATTTTACCTGTAACAGTAGATCAGATGTTGACCAACATCTTATGTATATAACAATAGTTGATTAGATCACTGATGTTATAATGGCAGTAAAAATTAAGATGTTTATAGGGTGGAGTCCTTGTAGATAAAGTTAATCAGCATTTTACCTGTAACAATACATGTAGATCAGATGTTAACAAAGTTTTAAGAGTTGGCTAGTCATAGTAGTTGGTTGTGATGGCAATATAGCTAGTTGGTTTTGATGGTAATATATTTATATGTTTTAAGATATGTACATACAATGTATAGTGAAATACCTTTACATAAAATGATGCATGTATTATTGAAACACCTTTTTCATAGTCTTGTACCATAGTGATTATGTGAGGATCCAAGGTCAAACCAAGTTGTGTGTAATGTGAGGATCCAAGGTCAAACCAAGTTGTGAGTACACTTAAAGAGTATCAGCACTAGCCGTGACTAGGTCCATTATCTTTGTTTCATGTGTACTAGTATTGTAGTTGACTGGCAGTAGAACTGTCTGATGCTTATACTGACAGAAGGAATTATAATTGTACCAGAAATAGCACTTCATGTGTTAAAGTATTTATTCTTCTCACTGTTACCCTCTCTGAGGTGCTGTATGCCCTACTATATTGCTTGGCAACTGACCAGTCTCACAGAATGTAACCAACCATTGTTAGACACAGGACGTTCAGTACTAGTTTATGTTCCAATGGTCATGGGTGTGCATGTGGCTGATTTGTAAGAATTTGATCATTCTGGTTTCTCAACTTCACGAATCAAGAAAATATGATTGTTCAGCTGAACTATTTGAACTTTGAGATTTCAGGTATAATAAGATTTGAATGGAATTAAAAATATATCGCCAAAACAGTCTTGCAATATGTGTGAAAAGCAATGCAAATAGCGGACAGCATTGAGGGGCTTTATAAGTGTTGAATTATGAAAGCAATTCTACATGGAAGTGAATTACAAAATGTCTCCTTTTCTTGTATGTCTGTAACCAAGTGAATAATTGATGTCTACTCTTGTCCAGTTTCAGTCTCCTGTCAACATGATCTTTACATGGTGACTGCAAGATAGATTGGGCTGCTGTTGTAAATTAATATATGAATAATTTATGATGTTTCACTCGATCCATATCAAAGACGGGCAGACATCTCAGGTTTTGACCAAATTGACCAAAATATTGATCAAAATCCTTCATTATCAATCTGATCTAAGGTTCTTGTATGTGTTGTCAATAACCATGCAATGCATAAATATACAAGGTTGTTGGAATATCTGTAAAAGGGAATCTAAATATACAAGGTTGTTGAAATGTCTGTAAAAGGGAATCTAAAGATACAAGGTTGTTGGAATGTCTGTAAAAGGGAATCTAAATATACAAGGTTGTTGGAATGTCTGTAAAAGGGAATCTA
>JAUMGZ010163990.1:0-13094 GCA_032359645.1 Pododesmus macrochisma
GCAAAAGTTGATCAAAAAGTGATATTGACTGGGTCCGTATAAAAATAGTATTTCGTCTTGTCATAAGATTGCATTAATATAAAAGTTAAATTGACAACCCGTGTGCAGAACACACTCATCGATAGAAAAAATAGAAATATCGATACTGATTACGGCTGTCTATAATTAGTATATCGTTATGTCTTTAAATTTGTAGTCTCTTGCGTCCATTAAGGACAGCAGCTTCGAGCAGAATCTGGGGTTCGAGACGGGGTATAATCGGAGGCATTTTTGTATATTTATCTTCATAAAAATAACTGTACCTTATCAATACCTATAGAGACATATGTTTTTAACCAAAATCTGCCTACAAGAAAAATTTGCATTGAATCGAATGCATATCATACACTTTTTTTCAGTTTTAATTTCTTGTTGTTTCCTATTTTCAATTGATCACATCTGTCCAGAGAGATAATTCTAGACTGGATAAGTTTTATCTATTTTCTGGATTGTTTTCCCAATATTCGGACTCTCCTACCTGCCTTGCCTTTGTTATCCCCCCTGGGAACCGGAGGGGACTATAGGTTTGCACAACGACATTCAGGGCGTCCTTCTGTCTTTCCATCTGTCCACTCCGATCTTATCCGGGCCATTTTCTCACACTAGTTCTCGCAGCAACCTCAAACTTGGCACAAAGTTACAGCATGGGAAGGCGAAGTGTCGGATACCAAAATTGGGGTCTTGGAACCAAGGTCAAGGTCACGAGATCAAATCTTATTTTTGTGTATGCTTTCGCTGTTCAGGCAATTTTTCCCTAACTATTCCCACAACAACCTCAAACTTGGCACAAAGATACAACTGGCGAAGACAGAGTGTCGTTTACCAAAATCGGGTCAAGGTCATAGTGTCAAGTCTCAGTTTTTGTTTGCTTTTGCTTGTCTGGGCCATTTTGTCAACACTATTTCACGCAGTAATCTCAAACTTGGCACAAAGGTACAACATGGGAAAGCGGAGTGTTGCGTACTAAAATCGGGGTCGTTGGGCCAATGTCAAGGTTACGGGATCTACAGCTAATTACTGAAGGGTATCCTGGTTTGGCAAAAAGAATTGCCGTACTAGGAGCAAACTGTATCCGGTGGTATGTTTGGTTACTGGAAAAACTAAGCTAAGGACACTATTGCTTGCAATCGCAACAGGCAATCTTGGCAATCTATTTTTGCAGAAGGCGGTGTGTCGCATACCATACGTAGACCTGGACCTTGGACCTACATTGTATTTAATATTGGTAATCGAAGCATATCTCCCCTACATTTTCACATACCGAAATGAAACTTAGTATACGAGTACTTCGGTGAAAGGCGGTGTGATACATACCATAAATAGGTCACTGCAACCTCTGCATTGACCTTTTACCTGTGAGTCCATGTGTTGAAGGAGGTATGTTGCTAATCATAAGTAGTTCAGTGTTTCTTGACAATTTGACCCAGATGATATGAATTTTTTGTTTCTGTAGTATGTCTTTTTTACACGAACAATATTGAATTTGATGTATGAACAGGTTAAATGCGTTTCGGTGGTGTACATTAAAGCGGAGGTATCTACGAAGGCCCCCCTTCGAGTTACATCTAGTTTCCATACAATTTCGCACAGCAACCTCAAACTCAGCATTAATATAAAACTTGGGAAAGCAGAGTATCAGGGTTATGGGGTCAAGGTGTCGGGTTTCGTTATCTTGGATGTGCAGTTAAGCCATCCCATCATTGTTGTCCAGAAGGGACCGGTTGGGAACTATGGGTTGCCCTTGTTTTACCAAGAAATTGTCCATGTTAGATTAATTTGATCTTCCGTTGATAATAGTTGATTCATATCATTGCCGTTGCCTTTGCCGAATCTCGGACGAGGTACTCTCTCACACACATATGGTTTACCTCTCGTTCTGATATGATATGTATGAGCGACGTTTTTCAGTTTGCAAATGTTAATGTATACCAATTTTAAAATATACTTTTATTCGTATACCTATGGAATGCAATAAAAATAATGTTTTCATCCATATAATTTTAAGAAAATTCTAGGCATATGTAGAATATTATCATATCAAAGTACATTCACGTCGTTCAAATTCTAATATTACACATAGCTGTAGGCCATGATTTGTTCGAGATGTTGAATTGCCAACTAGTGCGCTATTTAACTTCTTGAAATTTAACAACAAAATATACTTCTTGGAAACAATGGATTCTAACAATATGTTCATGAATAACTATTCGGTAATTGTTATATATATTTTCTTCTTATAAATATCATATTTATCGGCGGCATGTTTCATGTTGCATTTTTGTATTCTTCTTCAAATCTTCCTCTGTCGCGGATTCAAATCTTTTGTTTTCATGACAATTTTGTTCTGTATTTTGTTTATTTTTTAAATTTGATATCTATTTTTGTTATTCCCGTCATTCCGTTTTTGTCTTACACGAGACATGTAATTGTCATTAAAATTTCCCCTTTTGCTATGATGAACTGTATTTGTATATTTCAGCCAAGGAAAAAAGTCAGTACACAAAGACGTATCAGCACGGATCTGAAGTAACATTTTTGTGATCTCTGTATGACCATATTGGCTCGCTTTGAATAGAGGTGATTCTCCATTATTATTACACATTAAAGTGTCAGCACCAAATTGCAACAGTAATGTTACTATATCGGTATAACCTTTTTCGCAAGCTATCAGTAGAGGTGAAATATTATAATCCTGCTTATAACCTATATGTTTGAAGAAATGTGTGTCCCTATCCAACATTTTTGTACATAATGAAGAGTCAGCACCACTCTGAAGCAACATTTTTGTGATCTTCGTGTGACCGAAATGGCATGTTTTATATAGGGCTGATTCTCCATTATAATTACACAAAGAAGTATCAGCACCAAATTGCAACAACAGTGTTACTATATCTTTATAACCTTTTTCGCAGGCTATTAACAGAGGGGAACTATGAATGTAACCGGATGCAGAAACAGCATATTTTTCATATTTCTCCCCGTTTGCACACATTGAAGTGTCAGCACCACTCTGAAGTAACATTTGTGCGATCTCTGTGAAACCACGATGACATGCTATGTATAAGGGTGATTTTCCATTACGATTACACAGTGAAGTATCAGCACGAAATTCCAACAACAATTTTATTATATCCTTACAATGTTTTTCGCAAGCTATCAACAGAGGCGAGATATGATCAAAGTAATCAAATGAAGACCAGACAAAGTTGTCATTTTCTGACATGTTTGCACATATTGACGTGACAGCACCACTCTGAAGTAACATTTTTGCAATCTCTGTATGACCAAGCTGACATGCTTTGTACAGGGGTGATTCTCCATTATGGTTACACAATGAAGTGTCCGCACCACTTTGAAGTAACATTTTTGCGATCTCTGTATGATAAAAACTACATGATGCTTTGTATAGAGGTGTTTCTCCATTTGCATTGCACAATGAAGTGTCAGCACCAAATTGCAACAACAATGTTACTATATCGTTACAACCGTGGTCACAAGCTATCAACAGAGGTGAAATATTATCAACATGACCAGTTGATGATAAACCTATGCCATAGTTCACCCATGTTGCACATACTGACGTGTTAGCACCACTCTGAAGTAACATTTCTGTAATCTTTATAAAACCAGCCTTACATGCCTTGTATAGGGGTGATTCGCCAAAATCATTACACAATGAATTGTCAGCACCACTCTGAAGTAACATTTCTGTAATCTCTATACGACCAAACTGACATGCTGTGTACAGAGGTGATTCTCCATTTTCATTGCACAATGAAGTGTCTGCACAAAATTGCAACAACAATGTCACTATATCCTTATAACCTTTTTGACAAGCTATCAACAGAGGTGAAGTATTATAAGTGTGACCAAATCGGTAAATCATTGCAACTATGGCATTTGACGCCCTTTTTGAACATAATGACGTGTCAGCACCACTCTGAAGTAACATTTTTGTGATTTTTGTAAAACCACGCTGACATGCTTTGTATAGGGGTGATTCGCCATAAATGTTACACAAAGAAGTGTCAGCACCACTCTGAAGTAACATTTTGGTGATTTCTGTAAAACCATTTTGACATGCTATGTTTAGGGGTGATTCGCCATAATGATTACACAAAGAAGTGTCAGCACCACTCTGAAGTAACATTTTGGTGATTTCTGTAAAACCATTCTGACATGCTATGTGTAGGGGTGATTCGCCATCACGTTTATAATTACAAATGGCGTTTTTCACCCTTTTTGAACATAGTGACGTGTCAGCACCACTCTGAAGTAACATTTTTGTGATTTCTGTAAAACTATGCCGACATGCTATGTACAGGGGTGATCTTCCATTATCATTACACAAAGAAGTGTCAGCACCAAGTTTTAATAAAAGAGACACTATGCGTGTATTGCCATAAAAGCAGGCCAGTAGTAGGGGTGATACATTATTTCCGATCCAATTATACAAAACACCAATCTGCTTTCCCTCCTTGTCGCAAAATTGTCTATCGGCAAGAAAATTAATATCACATCCAGCATCAAGTAGTAACTCTACAAGATCAAAATATCCACTTTTGATGGCGATAATCAACGGGCAATCTAGGTCTTCATTATCTTTAGGGTTTGATTTGCTATTTTGACGGGCAGTTTCAATATATTTCATGAGTTTCTTGAACCGTTCAAAATTTTTCTTGCAGAATTTGATTAGTCTTTCCATATAATTAATCTTTTCAAGTTGATTGTTGTTCATCATGCTATGGGTATCCCCTTTTTCTAAATCTGAAAATTGCCTCTCAAAAAAATCGTTTTCAAACATTAAGATTGCAATATTTTCAAACGGCCTTCCGACATAATTGAACGTACACCTATCAGCATTAAATGAACTAGAGGCAAACTTTACAAAGCATTCTGTCAAACGCTTACCACACATTTTGGCAGCAGTATCATGCATTCTATCATGGATAAATCTGTATTTCCAACGATCTTTCTTGATGTAAGACTGATTTAAATTCTCAAAAGTATTGTACATTTCTTTTCGTGATGATTCCCTGTCTGTTTTTATTTTGCACTCATAACATACTGCTTCAATAGCGGATTTTTTGGAATCTGCTAAACTTGACCAACTTTTTAACCATTCTGTATTAAAGTGGTTATCAAATAGTACACACAATGCAATTACGCAAAATGAATTCTTATCATGTATCCAAAACATTTCGAGATCATCTTCTATCCCCCTTTCATTATTTTTAAACACTTTTATCACTTTTGTGCCAGTCTGGTTCAAAGAGAGTTTACATAGGTAAGGAAAGTAGTCGCTATCATTCAAAAATGATTCTACATTCAAAAACATGTTTTCAGGAATGTATTGTTCTATCATTTGTTGTCTCTCAAAATGTGACAACCGTAACTGTGTTGACAGCAAATTGCATTCATTTATTGTCCAGGGCTTTAGGTTTTGGAATAAGGGATCTCTGAAAATATGAAGTCTACATGAAATGAGAATTTTCGTACAGGCTGTCAACATTTCTTGAATTGTTTTGATGTGTTCATACCACAACAGCGTCATTTGACGGTTGATTATGACAGTTCCGCATATGTCATCTATTACAAAAACTTGATTTGTATCAGACACATGATAATGTATGAGATCTGTTGGTAGCCTGGAATGTAAAGGTATTACCTCGTATCCTTGTTCTCGCCGTAACCTCAAAGCAATGTGGCGGATTAGAGCCGACTTTCCAGAGCCCGAACAACCTGTTACCACAACGACATTAGTTTTCTCCAGTTTGCTTACCACATGATCAGTTGCGCCAGTTTTTGTAAATCTTTTGTTTTCGTCCTCCCAATCTTTGATAATTCTGGCATGACGGTCTATTTAAATTAAAAGTATAATAAATTAGTTGTGAGATCTCACATACATGTAACTGAGAAGGTATAATACTACGCTTCTTTCAGATATGTTCTCAATGAATTACCTCTTGTACTGCTTTCATCAAAAATTAAAAACAAATAAGAGGCCAAATGAGGCAGTCAACCATTTGCATTCTAGATAATACCTATTAACTATCATTAATCAGTCAACTGATTAAACTAGACACTTCATAAAAGGGTAAGGTTAATATATACGCGGACCCGACCACATATCGTGATTTTTCATGGTTTTTCTATTGTTGTTATTTTACCAACAATCAAACGTTACTTTGATTTACTAAAAATATACGCCCGTCTCAGACATTTTTTTATAACATTTAAAGTTCAATTTGCTCTTTTGTTCGGCTTGCTAAAACATTGTCAATATAGTTTTGTAAATTGCGCAACCTGACGCATAAAAACTCCGGAATAATGTTTTCTCGAAGTGGTGTCTTCTCCGCGATCCGAGTTCCAAATATTGCATTTGTACGATACATGCTTGCTTCGGTAGCTCTAGCAGGTAAATCACAATCCCTTTCGTATTATTAGGTCGTTTTCGTTATATGTTAAAATAAACCTATCTATAATATAAACAATTAATGTTGGTGAATTATAAAAAATGGCCAATGGCCTTATAATGCGTTTGGCGAACTAAAATAACAACAACACAAACCACAATAAATCGCCAAAATACATCCTTTCGAAATTCACACGAGTAACTGTCCTTTGCTATGTCGGATGTAATTTCAGACACAGTGTTTTACACTTCGAGCAACGGCACGGAAATAGATGTTTTTTTTATGACGGAAAGACCACACATAGTTATTTCTCACTATGCCCCCCCCCCCCCACCCCACCCCCGACTTCATTATCAAACATGTTACACATTTGTGAAGATATAATGTCAATTTTATATGTCAGTTCTTCATATTTCAGAACAATTTTTTTGTGGTGTAGTCTTGCTACTCTGCTTTTTTGTTCTGCCTTCCTGGAAACCGGCAAAATGTACACACTACACGGCAAATTCCACATCACGATAAGTAGTACGGTCCCAGCTCAATACATATTAACACACTGTACATCAAAGACAAACATACATTACATAATAGGACATCGGATCTGAAAATATGAAGGAAATTGGACCCCCAACAATTATTTTAACGTCTTAAGTTTGACTGACGGGAATCGAACCCGTTCCTACCGGATCACGAGGTCAATACTCTAACTCCGAATTAACTAGTCATTTCCAGTAATCGACCCATACATATAACTACTTATAGCAATACCCAATGAGTAGCCATATCAGATGCCCACCCTATAGCAATAAATTGATACTCATTTTTGACCAATATTGCATACGTATTATTCACACATCTTATAAAAATGAAAAGTTACACCAAAGGTTAACATATAGGTCACCAAAGGTCACAGGCCAAATTAGTCATAAATATTGACCAATATCGCAAACTTTTAATTTGCATAACATTATTTGTTATACAGGCAAGGTAGACGATCCCAGGTTACATGTGAGGGTTTTGTGTACCCTTAGTCGAAGAGAAGGGAAATTCTTACATGGAACCAGGGACCTTGTACCCTGCCAAAGACCTCTATAACGAATCTCTCGTACTGCAAATCCATGCTTACTTGATAGATAAGTTATCTCAATGAATTTCAGTCATGAGAACTTTGAAAGAAATGAGAACTTTGAAAGAGTTATTACAATTAAATTTAAATCATTTAACGTCATAAAAAACAATTTAAATCTGTAACAGTTCGTAAGAGTCAAATGGTGCCGGGCTTATATGTTTATCTCTATACGAATAGTACCAGCGCTTTGGCAAAATGGTTAGGGCGTTCACCTCGTTCTGGTAGACTGATTTTAAGATCCCAGGTCTAGGGATCGAATCCAGGTCGCTTCAAAACATAAGACGTTAAAACTAGGAAATTATTTCTCGCTCCCTGCTAAACGCTTAGTATTACTGGGTAGAAGGAGGACGAATTGACTCGGTGTCAGGATATTGTGACCGAGTGAAGTATCATTCCAATTTGTCCGCAGCTTGATATTTCAGTGAGACAGCACTATAAAACCGCCATATGTGCGCACTGTCAAAAGCAGACACCGTCTCGATATGACCTATACACGAGTTAAAGGGACGCTGAACTCAAATCAACAGACAAACAAACATAAATGTTGATCTAAAGAACAAATTACATCCGTCAACGCTTTGAATATTCATGAATATGTATGAGCTGTGAACGCTTTCACCGGATTCCATTGACCACATAACATACATTAACATGAATATTTAGAAAGTTTGCTGGTCATACAGGTTTGATCGAGTAATAAGAGCAATGCAATATTGAATAAATCACCCGTGTTTACCACTAAGCGAGAGGTCAAGCTCACGATATTACATTAAGGCTGGCGTCATGACTCTGTGTAAACTATCCTACCGCGCGTATTTTAATTTACAGCCTCAATATTTCAAATACGGCCGTAAGTAATGTGGCAAGTTAGACTATCAGAATACAACATTTATCTATACAGTATGTCAAATATCTATGAAAAGTTATACCAAAGGTCAATAAACAGGTCATCAAAGGTCAGGGCTAAAATTGTCCATCAATATCGACCAATATGACACACATTTCATCTGCACATCTTCAAAACAGTATTAAAGTAGTAAATACAAAAAACAAAGTAGATATTCTAAAGCCGTATGTCTATGGACATGGGCAAACTAAAGAAAAACATGTGTCGCGTACCAAATTTACATTTATTAGCTAACAAAGGAAACATCACGAACTTTTATTTAAAAACAAAAACTAGAAGCGAAACCAGGTGCTCGAGATATGTTAAACGTTTCCGGCTTCCCGTGTGCCACCCGCCACGATGCTTCCGTATTTAAATTAGAAGCACATGTCTTTATAAGAAATGGTGACGGAAAAGCAAAGGAGTAAAATTATTAACATGTTTCAGAAGAAAAAACATTATCATGAAAGCAGACCGGCAAATATAGTGCGACGAGGAGTAACAAAAAACCATGACCGCATTTTAGATATTCTATTAAATTATATAATTTTATAGAATCATATCAAGTTATACCAAAGGTCAATATATGTCATAAAAAAATATTACAGGTCTAATTAGTCGAATATCGACTAATATGGCATACCTTTCATTTGCACGTCTTATAGCAATGTAAAGGTATACCACGGATCAATGTATAGGTCACCATTGTAACTTGTAAAATTAATCATCAATATTTGGTCAATGCTAAACAGTAAGTAGCTTCAAATCATTATTATAATATATTACATTTTAAAGAAAAACTGTGAATTTACAAGTGAATTCCACCTTTTACCGTTAGCATGACATAGCCTGAAACTCTCTGTTGACATTAAACAGAAACATGAAATCTGATAGTCACCTATCTAGCTAGCTATACATTGTTGATGTGTATACGCAAACAGTCGCGGCCTCAGCATGAAACACGCACGATAGTCGCATTTGTGTACGCGCACACCATATGTGTTCACGATAGTTTAAAATCATTTGATAGTGCAAAAACATGCGAATAAGAATATCGGGGTATTTCGCCAGAAATGATAAAACGACCTAATGACTTCAAAATGAATTTTCCTACTATCCTTTAAGGTTCTTAAATCAACGAACTTTTTTTTACATTACAACATTGCAACGAAATATTGGTATATGAAAAATTCAGTGAATCATCTTCCCGATATACTTAACAGATTCGCATGCATTTGACTATCAACACATCTTTCAAAATCTCTTCAAAACAGATAACTAAGGGCGTGCAGGGTTATAATAATTTAGTATTGCATCATTTCTGCATGACACATACTCACCTCTAATGTGCTTAGGAATTGCTTCATTACATTGTACTTGGATGCCTTGGATCTTAACACTTTGTTTCTCCATTTGCTTCTCCTGTTTTACGTGCTCTTCTTTTAGACCTAAATATTGCGCATACAACAAAGTTAATTAAAACATAATAAGAGTCATACGCAATCAAAAGGGTTCAAAGTATATATATAGCCGTCTTTTCCATTCATTGAACACAATTTTGATATTTGGTTTAATAACTATACATATACTGTGAAGATCATCGCAAACATTTGAGAAAGTGAGCGATAATTTCTTTGGAAACAATATTTTATTTGTTCTTTTCCCTTTGTGTGCATCATTCGTTTATATCGGGTGATCAGTTTTTTGCTTTATTAATTTTTCTCATTCCAATTTCAATGGTTTGTTGAGTTGTATATCTTATGTTGTCATCTTTATGTATTTTCTGTTTAGTAGTAAAATTCTGAGTTAAATTAAAATAAGGTTATCAATAAGATTGTTAACATAGCAAAGAGGCCCACTAGGTATTAACATCGATTCTCTGTAAAGACTAACATTTGATGGAAATGCATGGAATCTGATTTTTATGAAACTAATATTTTAGTATTGATTTTACTATAACATATTGCAAAATATAAAAAATTCTAAACTGTAACATCCCGTTACCATGGAAACGGAATTTGAATAATTAAACAATATGCCTAATTAACAAAAATAGAATTAAGAGAAAAAATTATTACATATTATTCATTTCCTTGGGTTTTGTTATGTCTAATCAAAAACTAATGATTAAAATATATGAAATATATTCTCAGTGTTCTGTTTGTCTGATATATTAAAGGTGGTATAATGTAGTAAGTAATAATGCAATATGAAGGTGACCATTTAGTGAGAAAAAGCCTGCTGTCATTAACAAATAATTTTAATTACAGGGGTCTGTGCATTACATCTTACATCATTCGGTAAAGCCCACATGCTGATAATTTCATTAAAAAAATAAGTGGGTCATTGTCCTATTTTTACAAATAGCAGGATCAAATGTCTTCTCATTGGTGGCAAAACCTTGGTTTTTAACCAAAGTTATCCCCCTTGTATACGCTCTTCAAAAATAAAGAAGTGAAAGCATTAGCAACCATAAACAAGATGGCGCCAATTTGGAGCTAAATGGCGTCTGTTTTCCACAGGGAGCCAGCAAGAGCATTCTTTAACAAATATGGATGCATTTTGAATATTTCTTCTCTACAACTGATTGAAATAATTCAGCGACTCCACAATTTTATTTTTTGAAGAAGCTGATAAACACACGGTAATGACAGTCAATCAAATATACAGACCTACATTTTACACTGGCTAAAGGCTATCATACTCGTTATGTCAAGTTTGTGATTCTTGCAATGAAGTTTTTATTGTATGCTCTTCTATTTTTATATAAATTATGTAACTTTATTTTAAAATTTTAAGTGATATCATTAATGATATCGATAAGTGATAACTTTTTTGTTATAGCATAACAAAGCATAATGTTAAAGTATCTCCCCCATCTAAGAAGGATGATGACATATTGTTTTATAATACTAGTTTTACTGGTTCTGGATTTAGTTCTAATTATACATTTTATTGTCAGGCCATCAGTTTTTTCTGTTAGAGACTGTATGTTCTAAGTTTTGACCTAATTTCTTGTCATGTATGTTTACACTAAAAACTTGGCAATGGCTTAGATTTTAAATGCAATATAGATCTAGTTGGTCTTAAAAATGTGATTGGTTAAGATGCCGTCAGAATGCCAAGTTAATCTAATGGTAGGCAGCTGTAATATACAATGCTGCTATGAAGATGTGTTAAAAATGCAGCTACACAGTATATCTATAATGTGACATAACAAGGAATTGTAATGATTGATACTGTTACTAGATACAAATTGACAAAAAGGCAAATACAGGAACAAGTTATACATGTACAATACGAAATTCTGATAATTTAAATCCAAGGTTGTATTCAATTCCTATAGTGCATCTGTCAATGGTCTCAGGGAAAAAAGTATCAATAGAATCAACAAAACAAGAGACATTGACAAACAAAAAATAACTGCGTCAAACAATGAAGCACTGGAATGCAATTCATTAAATCGACATCACACCAAACAAGTCTATATGGACTTGTGCATGTCCACACATAATTATGAAATATTAAAATAAAACATGTTTGTGCATCATTAAAGTCTTTAGAACATGTGTGTCGCACAAACTTGTACACATCTAGGACTTGCAGTATCTAATTGGAAATCTCCATGAACATTTTATGATCGTCTACATAACACTTTTCCCAATTTGTATTTTGTTGTTGGGTTATCACCACTTTGTGTTTATTTTTAAATCATTTTCCTCTCTGGCATTCATATCTAAAGAAGCGTATCAAATTGACTTTTAAAGTTAATATTTTTTAGACAATCTGGATTTACATAATATGTACAGTATTTTAGCAATAAAATTGCATCAAAATTCAAAGCTAGTTGAATGTCACATTGGAGAAGAAATGATCATGATATGCAGTATGTTTGCTGTTCAAGTTGTGTAAAGTCCAACAATAAAAGATGACATTGACTTGCTTTGTTTGTGCTAAACAATGTCATATCACATAGGACTGGTCGTCTCTTTGGATGAAATTCGTCCGGTAGTGTTGAATTAGATATCGAAATGTTGAAAGTCAAATATAATTTGCTATATAACTTAAAAGTCTTGGTTATAATGTCTAAGTTTCGGCAGCTACGGCTGCCTGAATCAGGGCTCACAATGCAGAATAACGTTATTTAAAAAAAAACGAATGTAACGACGTCATTGCATAACGTTTTTTTTAACAGAATATTGACCCCGGGGTCATGCCTTGAACAAGCTTCGTTCCCCATACCCCAAAATTAATACATACATTAAGGTCACGGATTTTAGTTTATAAGTTTTGTTTAAATTTTGTCAAAATATTCCCCATTTGGTGGCGACCCTGGGGGCTGAGCCTCTCATTATAACCAATTTTAATCCCCTTTTCCTATGGATACTTCCAACAAATTTTGGATAATATTTATCAAATGGTTGTGGCCGAAAATTTGAAATGGTGATGATGGACGGGATTTGTATGAGAAAGGTCACCATGGATTAAAAAGCAAAAAACATACGATTTATATGGAACATAGCAACAATACATCCAATTAAATATAGTTCTGACCATGATTACCCTCAATATTCATTTCTTGTTGGTTTATATGTGTCAACGAACATTGGAAATATATCTTAGT
>JAUMGZ010164001.1:1925-15858 GCA_032359645.1 Pododesmus macrochisma
TGCCCAATACAGTACTAAATGTCATGACGACTTTAAACAACAAGACCAGCTGCAACATGTTGCCCAATACAGTACTAAATGTCATGACGACTTTAAACAACAAGACCAGCTGCAACATGTTGCCCAATACAGTACTATAATGATGTCCTGATGACTTTAAAACAACAAGAAAACAATTGTGTACCATAGGTAGACTTTTAATTGCAGAAAAATAAAACTTTTACATATTTATAGACTTTTTCTGATTTCTCACGAAATATAATAATATATATAGACCTTCCCTTGAAGAGCCAGTAAAATAAAAAATATCTTTGTTCTTTCAACACATTGAAATATATCAACATAACTGTCTCAAACTGGATGTATCGCCCTCTTACTCACAAGTCTGACACACATTGCATACAAACATATACAAGTATAAATTTGAACTGTTGGTAAACTATATTAAAATAGAAACTTACTAAAACTAAAACTATGGTGTACGACGATGCATTTTATAGATTTTACATTCTATTTTACACAAATTTAAATATTTATATAAAAACTTCTCTTTTGTAAGCTTGTAAGCTCTGCACCATATACACTTCTTATTTGATCGCTTGCATACAACTATACTTATTTTAGTACATCGTCATGAAAACAACAATACTAAACTGTATGAATTGGACTTTCTTTCTTGACATTTGTCATACAATGGAAGAACCTTGAAAAAACTGAGTGTTTATTCTTGATTAAAAAACAAGTACTATTACGCCAACTTTATGCACTTAAATTTGTTTCATATAAAATATCTCTTATATATTTTAATACACTTCAAAACTTATTCTTACCATGATAAATTGAAAAGAAAAAGTTTTTTCTCCCCAAGTATTAGTCAAGGGAGCCAAAATTTTGATTAGAAGGATTGGAAATCAAAATTGATATTTACAAAACTGAAATTTGCATATAAACTCCTGAAACTTATGAAACCATTATTTTTCAGAATAAACACTTAGTTTTGGAAATCTACCTTACAAGCTTTACATGTACAGTGTATGCATCAACAAAGAAAATAAAACATTTCAAATCTTGTAAAATTTGTACTTCTTAGCATAAATTTTGACAGTTGGATAAACTTACAATATTAGAAAAAACAGATATTAACTGATTTTAACAACAACAAAAAAAGAAGTTATCTTCAAACAAAATTAATATTTGTACACACATTGCATATATATTTTAAGTATCCAGTTACATGGGGTGAGCATAGCCCAGAATGTTATTCCTTGATTTACATTTTAGGATAAATATTTCACCAAACAGACATCAAGAGTTTAAATGTTTTACTTCACAGATTAAGCAATGAACACTATTCACATCACAATGTGTTGGCAACAAGTTTTAAACTTATTACTATACATACTACAGGTAGAAAAATACAAGAAACATTTTATAAAGTGTAATATTAAGTAAAACATATATTCGTTTTAAGATAATCTTTGATATTTCAGCTTTTTGGACTATATGGTGTAACCAGTGGAATTTGCATGGACCAGTAATATATATATGGAAGCATCACAACGTTGTATGCACATTTTATTGATCAAGAACTGTCTTATTTGTACATTGTACTTGAAATTTGCAAGTGAAACATTTTTAAGTGTTTTTTTCAATTTTTTTCTTAAAAAGAGAAACAAAAATTCAGTTTTTGTAAGTTGCAGCATAACATTTATGTTTTGGAGATAGTTTTGTAAGTAAATATTTGAAGTCAAATGACGTGTCTGATTTGCAAAATTGCATTAAATATTCCAAGAGATAGTCTTAATTAAAGGGCTCCTGCATTCGCAATGAGCAAAATAAAGGTTTCTTCATCTTCAAACTTTTTGCAACTTTCAACACAAAAACAAGATATGCTGTAAAAATATAGAACAATGTTAACCACACCTTTAACATTGATAATTATCATAATATCATTAAAATAAAGAACAAATTGCACCTAAATTGCTCCTTGCACTAATAGTGGAACTCAGAACTAAAAAAACATCAATAACAATAATATTTTAACAAATATTTCATAACTAAAACTAAACTATACATAATATTATATAATAATCACTGAACAATATTGGAGAATGTTTATTTTATTATAATAACAATATAAAACTGGTGTAAATGCTCTATACAGATACTGAATTATAACAGGGTGGGACATTATAAGATGTCTAGCATCCCGTTGTTCAATGCGCAAGACAATAATTGTATTGTTCAATGCGCAAGACAATAATTGTATTGTAATGTAAGTTTGGTTGGGTAGATAGATAGGTAGGGGAAAAACAAGCTTTGACAAAGACGAAATGATATTTAACATATTTCTATGGTTAATGAAGTGAACAATTTTTGCAAGTTGGTTGGGTAGATACATTTGTATACATATATTGAAGGTAGGGAAGAAAAATGCTCCGTCACGACAGAACCTTGCACACCAAGCTTGAACACGGTACACAAACTTCACCTATATGCAATATTACTACACCCTGAGCATACACTATCTTAGTGTGCATCTTAATATATAAACTGCAGAAAATAAATCTTTTCAGACAAAAACTTGCCCATACATTTGCTTCTGTATTATATTTAGTGATACATATATATATATTATGTGTTACATATGTAAAATTATTTTGCATTAAAACATAATTCTATTGAAAAATAAAAAAAGAGATTCAGTTTATAGAGTGATAAACATCAAAATAATTTATGTGCTGAATTTGAGATGGGTTTTTTTGTTTTAAAAAAGCTTATTTTGACTAGTAAATTTGAATATTATTGCATATCATAGTTAATTACACAATTCAATGTTAAAATGATTTGGATTAAAATAGTTTGATGCGTATCTATAATATATTCTAGCACTACTGGAATCTCTAGTTAGAATTTATTGATGAAGAAACAAATATCTGATTAATGCTTGTCAATGTTGAGAGAATTTGCATAACATGACTTTGTCAGGTTTAATAATTGCTACAATTTGCATAAAATTAATCTGATTCAACTGTATTACATCATATTATAGAGGCTTACCAATTCACTTGTCTATTTACAGCAATGAATTCTTGACATCAAATCAAAAGTTGAAATCGCCAATGTCAATCACACAAAGTCTAATCTATTTCATAGTTAATGGGAGCTATATATCATACAATTTAACAACACTTTGAAGAAATTTAATCGGATTTCTCATATTAAAAAGGTGAACAGAAAATTCAACAAATAAAATTGTTTAAAAAAATAATACCTTTTCATTTACAACAAGTACAGTAGCAAATTAAAGACCAACAATATAATTTTTGTAACATAGTAGATTAAAGTTAGTGGTAATTTTTGCATTAAAACATCAATTTAAAAAAAATTCACAAACAGAGCAAAGTGTAAAAATGAGCCACCTGGGCTAAAAAATATCTATTTCTCAAATGAAAAACATCTTGCTTTTATCATAAGTACAATTTATGTTTAATAAACAATGTAAAATAAAGCCATTACATGGGGACCAACAAACTGTCAAAATGACCCTCCTACCATCAAAATGCAACATCATAATCAAGTCCAAATAAATGTGCTCTAAATACATTTTGCTTTCAATATCTCATGACAATAGTGGAAACTACTCCATTTTCAAATTCAAAAATTAACCATTTTTGAAAACTTGTATAGAACATTATTATGTTGCACAGAAAAAGTTTTTCCAAAAACATCTGGAAAATAAAACTGGTACCATTGATCATTTAGGATTAATTGTAGCACAATTGCAATAAATATTTCAAAAACAACCCGAACATATAAAAGCCCTTAAAAATGTAAGATTTCTTGACATTTTCTATCTATCAAACTAGCCATTTAATGAAAAAATTAAGAAAAGAAAATATGCCATTAATTTGACGATTCAAAATACAAGATATTTCGTTTGCCTTCGGTATTGCATAATTAGTATACAGACTTGTTGTCTTCTTCGATACTTTAATCAATACTCCTATGTTTGTTCTATATACATACAATTACATCACTAAAGAGAAGGGTTTAGCCATTAGTCAGTGACCAAGCATAATTGGTGGCTTCAACATATACTAACCGCAATTATCTAGGTAAAGATTTCTTGCTATAACTACCGTATTTATCCATTTTAACTTTCAATTAAGTTATTACAAATCTTGTATCAATGACGTTATTTAAAGTAATGTAAGCATGTAATTATTTGTAACAATTTTTACAGCATTACTAAAATAAACAAGATGGTCCTTATCTTTTATACCCACATAAAATATCATTCTCAGCCAGTTTTCTCTGATCAAACATTGGCATCTATACTGTAGCTGGCAATCTACCGCTACAGACCTATCGTCATACCGAGTACAACAAGATCCATGTACCACATTTTTTTATCAATATTCTCTTGCAACTTGAACAGCAAGTAAAAATATGTCAAGAAGTGAACTTTTGTAAGTATAAACATGTTAACAGCTGTATCAATTACATTTGACATCTGTCATTTCAAATTGACATACTAGGACATGCGTTTAGTTACTCCATGTAAAAACCTTTCTAATATATTGATTTATATACCGTTGGTTTTAGCGAAGGCAACACACCAGCTACATTAACAATCTGCTGTATCTTGGCAGTCAGTCACTGTTGGTACACGTACATGTGCTCATTAATGTATGTTCATTACAACATGTGTGTTTGCCTATCATACATATATATTGCTGTACTTTGTTTTAGTAGAAATCTATGAGCATGTAACTCTCATGTTGAATCATGTACGCTTCTACATCAAAACTTTTTATCATTAAAAAAAATTGTATCAAATTTGATTCATTAAAGAATACACTTAAAAATACACGTCGTTTATGCTAAAAAAAACCTTCTCAAAAGTCTAAGGAATAAGTTGATTTTGCTTCTAACTTCATTCATTCTTTGCATTATTTATACTAAGAGCTTTGACAACTTATAGTCTTATTAAATTAAATTATGCTTAACTTACATCAATAAAAAAAATCTATTTCAATAAATTACTATGATCATTTAAATTGTTTGGCAAGTTTATTGGGATAAATACGGCATTGTATTTCACAAACAGTAATAGCACACATACACATTCAATTTGTACAAAATATATAACACAACACGTAATAAAGCTAAGAACTGTTCCGTCGTGAGACGACAAAGACAGCACATAGAACTAGGCATCACATTCTTTGGTTAACAATTCACTTGGATACATTTATTTTGAATATGGGAAACAAATACGAATCACATTGTTTCAGAAAACACATCCTGTTCCAAAAATGTTACAAAATGGTAAATTGAACTTTAATAAGAGAATTCAAGATTTCACATAATTTAAGAGAATAAATTTTTGATTTTCTTTGTACATATTCAGATTTTTCAGAATAAAGGTACAGAGAAAGGTTAACCCAGCTGTGCAAGTACTCTAGCCCCATAAAAATAGTGAACATATATATATAATCAACAACATAGTCATCTATAATATAGTATATAATATATATTTATTTATATCTATATAATATATATAAATCTTTCATCATTCAATAATATCCATTTTTGTGAAAATGCACATATAGGTCCAAGAATAAAAATACTCTGATAACTTTATGGTACAAATAGTAATACTTTCTGCATGGTAATTGATTATTTATCATGAAATATTGTGAAACAAGGAAAAGGGAAAATGTACTGCATGTACGTACCATGTATTAAGAAAGTTAAAAAAAAAAAAATGAATGAAAATGAATATTGATTGACATTGGTGTCTACCTGTGGTATCAAACTGATTAGGTAAATATCAATAGAATCTTATGTATATATAATATATATAATTATAATAATATAATCTCATAACAAATTCAAATGAAAAATGCAAATATATTAATAGGTCTGAAAATGATCTCTGTGTTTGAGTGACAATATATAATATTATGAACATTTATAGAGTGAGAATGAGATTTTGTCAACAGTCCTGCAGAAGAATGTACATATATGCTTGTGCAAGAGATTAACAGCAAATTTACAGTCCAATGTTGATCTGGGAAGGCTGTCTACCACAGATACGCTGAAATAAATATATATATTAAATATATATTCCTGAATGATTCAAGGAGAAAACTTGCAAAGTACAAAGTAATATTAAAGTACATTCACATCGTTCCTTCTAAGAGAAGATCCTAATAGCCTGAGTGGGGGGAAGGTTGCACACTGGGCAACTCCTTTCAAGCTGGGGCTTCTCGACGATCAGATTTGCACACTCCATACAGAAAAGGTTATGTCCGCATGGTACAAGAGCAGCAACAATATCACTTTCTGAACACATGAAGCACTGCCGTCTTGGTCGACCATTGAGAGTCGGGACCTGAACAGGACAAGAAACGCCACCATTGATAACACGCGTAACATCCACGACACTTGTAAGTCCACTTGTGCAAGATATGGAATTGACTTCCTGATCACTGCCAGAGGTAGTAGACGAAAATGCGTTGGACAGTGCTCCAAATAATCCAGATACTAAAGCTGTGCTTGTTAAGGGATCACTTCGAATTCTGCGTACCTGTGTGTGGCCTGGTGGTGATGGAGAAGAACATCCAGAACTGCCTGATCCACCACTAAGTGAACCATTTAAGGACCCATTCAGAGGTGAAGTGGAGTCGGTTAGGGTTGGTGACAATCGATGGCCTGTTCCGTTCATATTCGGTGGAGGACAAGTTCCATTAGGGATACCATTTCCAAACACATTGGAGACAAGAGCTCCGTTGCGAGTTTCTGGAAATTCTGGCCACAAGGATGATGGGGGTGGCATTGGGTCATAGGATGGGGATCCTCCAATGCCTTCATCATTGTCACACACTCCAAAGCTGTTGGTGTTAAAACTTGAAAATCCATTAGAAACTGAAGCAAAATCAGATATCTTGGTAGATCCATTGACTGGTGGGAAACTGAAAATGTTAGAATCTGGAGGACATGTGCTACTCATTGTGTTGTAGAAGTTGTTGCATGTTAGAGTTGTGGTCATTCCATTGGGTGATTTGTTAAATCCATTATAATCACTTGAGCCATTAAGCTCATGGAAGCCAGAATCAATCCCATTATTATGAAAGTCATCTTCATTTTGTTGGTCAACAAGTCCACCTGTGCGTAAAGCAATATGACTTTCAATTTCTTGACGAGCTTTTTCAACATTTTCAGATAGTCCAGTCACCTCAAAAACTGGTTCCTTATCACGACTAGGTGTGACAATGTATGTGTGCGTTTGCTGTTGAATTCTTTTGATTGTAGCACCCTTGGGTCCGACAACAAGACCAACCACTCTGTAAGGTACCCTTACTTGGATTGTCATTTGTCCAGGTGCACTAGGACTAGGTGGACCAGTTGTCAGAGTTGAGCCTGTACTTGAAACGCTAGACACACTACTGTTACGTCTTGATGCACGAATCTGACTAAAGTGTTCTGCTGCAGACAGAATTTCTCTCTTGGCGAGACCTACATCTTCCTTTCGACCAGTAACTACGAAGACTGGCTCTTCTCCTCGCACAGGCGTTTTAATATAGGTGTTTGTCTTGGCTCGCAAAGCTTTAATTTTGCATCCTGCAAATATACAAGATGAAAAATATTTTAATAAAAGTTTGTGTTGCATCAATTGTTCAAGAGAACAGACATGTTACAGTCAGATTAACACGACAGTGAGAAAGATAATGTGTATGATAACTTGGGCATCTGTCACTAAGGCAGGCCAACAGTTAGCTTGAATCTTTGCCAGAATGTACATTTTTAACATTTTTATTGCAATTCATGTCTACATAAGACCAATGGTGTTGTTGTATGATAAATATTCATACAGCATATAAAGGTGTTTTTGTCCTCTTCAACTAAATCATTTTTAATGATGGTTAATGCGTTTACCAATGTGTTAACCAATATCTCGCAGTAACATAACATAAATATAGAATGAAACAACAAATGACAGAATACATATATTTTATAGGTTTTTCTTTGAAGATATATGTTTTCCAGATCTGTATTGTTTATTATATGTTTTTACCAGTGATCATTTGATAAGTTTGTTTTTCATGAGCGCACAATTAATTGAAGAAAACTGACAATAATAATAGTCTAATTTGCTCTCGATTCTTTAATGAATTTGTTCAGCTTGACCAATATATTTACAATACATACAGTATCTCTGTGCAAAGCTTAATTACTGTCATATGTAGTTAAATGGATGCAGGCCACCAGTTGACAATAAACAATCTGTCACAAGTGAGAATGACATATTTAAATCCCCACTTGTTATTTAATCATTTAACCAATTAATGTCACATTTAACGTGGTATCAACACGACCAGACAGTATATTTCAGGAAATTACATGTGTGAAATAAGGGCTATTTTTATCACATTGCCTGAACCATGTGCGACCACGTGCTTTTTTACTTGTGAGGGACATTTAATACCACAAAGGAATTTTATTATTTGTCTTCGTTAAAAAATCCCCAACGAAACGCACAAAAATCTGAGTTTAATATCAGAATACGCTTCAAAACTACTAAATACGCACATTTAGTGTAGCTACATTGTACTACATTCAGTGACTATGTTGAGATTACAATGTTTACATATTACATCCGCTTTCATTCATAAAGCGCTCCTCGGTAGAGTAGGTCAGGCGGGACTTCATTGTCAGTTGTCGAAAACCGTTACAGAGCACAAGAAACACGTGGCCGACACAAAGAAGGGGTCAACTTTCAATGTGTACCAGACAAAGAAGAAAATAACGACTACACACATGGATGACATATTGTGGTACAGCAACTACACATGTAAAACATGACTGCTGACAACAGCGTGTCCGTTCAATAAACCTGTTTCAATTAATTCGTCTGCTAAAACTGTGTCTTCGACAAATGAAGCGATGTTATGAAAGAAATAAACAAAGATGTAAACTAGCAATAACATGTCACAATTCCCATGTCCTAAAAGATGTTTCAAATTAAAATACCACACGAGTTGCATTGCATCATTATTTAAAATAAAAATAAATTATATTCCCAAGCATTATAAACATGATTTGTTACTATTATTTTAAAAACAACAGACCTTGTCTTCCAACGATCTCTGCCACGTGCTCAGAACTTGGTACTGGGACACATTCGGTCATATTGGCGCTTTTTTTCCTAGCTTCAGCATCCATTACTGCTTGCGAAAGGCTTGTTGTAGTAGGTTGAGAGCCACCGTTTTCATCATCAGCACCAATTCCGATCATTGACAGTTCAAAAGCTATCTGTAATGCTCGCTGATCCTCATAAGCGGCAGCACTAGGGTTCATGTCGCTGTATATAGCAGGCATGTTTGATGTTTGTCACATTAAGGTCCAGACACAAATGCGTAGAAAAATATAGTTTTCTTGGTTTTACATCAGTTTACTTTGTCAGAGCAGCATACCGCTGCAAGTGCGCGGCACTCCGTTTTAACTATGATGTCTGCTAGACCTTCACAATGCACAAAGCAATATCCAATGGGTGACGTCACCTTCCCAAGATTCCGCGGGTTCTCTTGATTCCTCTGATTGGATAATTACATATTCATGGGCGGGGATAAACTTTGACCCGAGGCTGGGCTGGTAAGTGTGATACAGCATCGAACGTTCGCTCGCAGATGTCTTTCGAGTACACCGTTGATTTTAGGGAATTAAATAATTGCCACAAATCGACAAAAAGTTATTTCTGCTAATATACTCGTGTAAACAATATAATACATGTTTATTGTTCTCCGACCTCAAGGATTATAACTGTTCCGTTTCGGATCGCTGAATCCGTTAGATGTTATTCTATTTTTAAAACATGTGACTTTAGGTTCTTATTCTAATATGTAAACAGCATAATGAAACTGATATGTACATACGCTTGTGTAGGAATGTGGTCATTGTTTAACACAGTGACAACGTTAGATGAAATGTCACTCTAATCGGCCATTTATGGTTTATTTATTGGCTACAGGTAAATAAAATGTAACCATCGCTACATATGTGTACAGGTAAGATTTCCACTGACACGTGTGTGATGGGCTTTAACAATATACGACCATGTGGTGTTTTTACCTGTACACGATAAACAAAGAAGGTTGTTAAATTCACAGGTATTAGGGTATCCCTTTGAGAAATCAGAACTGTACAATTTCCTCATCTAACGTTAACTATTGCCAATGCTGATAATTAAAGGCTTCTTTAACAATCCCAAGAGTAATCACGGTAAACTAATTAAACTTACCTCGTTATGCTTATTGCCTTGAGACCACAGATGTTGTGTAAAGAAACAAGAAAACCATTGTATTATGAACTAGAGTATACATTTATGATATACATTATGCATATTGTTATTGATGAAGTCAACATTTTGTATACACACGAAAATCGCTTTTCCAATATACAAGCCCGATTTAAGTCTTTAAATATAAAAAAATGCATTCTCAATAAGTAAATTCTTTCCCCAGTTTCGACCCTGAAATGTTCACTTTATTTAACCAATCAAACAGGTCATTTCATATAACATTTACATCACTTTGGTTACAATAAGTCACATATGAATCATTATGACTGATTGAATCACCATGATTCATTTTAATATTCTCTTATTTAAATAACAGATAAATAAAACTAACTTTTCAAGCGTTGTTTTTTTTTGCAATTCTCGCTGAAGTGTTTAATGTGAAATATTAAAAGGAGATAGATAACACAAAATAGAGACCTTTATTAAAGATTTAACATGCACACTCAAATTGTTTTCTGTTGGCAGTTCTTTATATTTCAATTTTATTTTGGAACCTTGGAGATACAGTCTTACATTGTTAAAAATAAATGGGGCCAAATTCATGTTGGATAAACTGTGCCTATACAAAATAAATAATCCTTATTGGTGTAATTTGAACTTGGGACAACATTTTTAAGAGCAATTTAGTTATAATCAAGTTATAAAACATTATAAGCGCAAGAAGATAAGTAACAAGAAATTATATATGCTGGAAGAATAAATTCATAGAAATGGAATTGTATCGAATAAAGAAGAAAAATCATGAAATATTGAACAATACGTCTGAAATTGCTTCAATAAATTATAGAATAGAAAACATAATAGCGAAATAGAAAAATATACAACGAATTTCACACATCTAAAATCAGCCTGATTCAAATTCGGATCTGAGATTGACACTTTAATACGATATACTCGAAAACTTAAGTAAAGTAAGCGATTGTATATTGAGGAAATGTCGAAGAGTCAATATTGAGTGACAGGTTGTTTTTGATGAAGCTATTGTTTGTTTGTCAATAGCGTTTGTTCTGTTGATACTAACTAACTTATAGGTTTTATATCCCAGATTTTGACTCAATGTGAGTCATGCAAGGATTGCTTACTTAGTTGTTTTGCTTAGTTAATAATTTTGTTTTGCTTGCTTAATTGAATATTTGCTTATGTTGTTTTGCTTATTTGTACATTGGTCTTTTGATCATATTTCTTCTTGTTTTATATAATTTTTATTTGTATAACCATGCACAATTTATTTCACACATATATTTTGTTTTCTACGTTTGATCATATAACATAGAATGATATTTGAGTCGTTCAACACCTGTTGACAATATACTGGATACAGATACACAAGATGTCACTCATTATAAGTTCTCCACAGGAAACAAAGGTGTGATATTTAGGGGTCATAAAAGCAGACACACCTGGCAGCCCCTTACCCATCCCAGATTTGCAACTCTTTAATGTAATTAACTCCCAGACGGGATTAAGGCACTCGTCACGATACGGCCTCTCTAATCAAAGGAATGTCTCTAACCCGTGAAATCATACAGGTATTAGGTGTTATAGCCTGTTGGCTTAACTAAATCGAAGAAATAACAACCCTACGTTGTTTCTATAGACTTCCGATTGCCTGTAGTTTACAAGGTGTGATTACAAATTAAACATTGAAAGGACCGTGATTAACCTAACTTCCGCCTCGAGAGATAATGTCCCCGGTAAATACGACCCTGAGGAAGACGGATTTACCTTCCTAGTTGAATTTATCTTGATGGTTTACATTGTAAAGACACTGTGTTAATAATATCTAAACATACATCGATATTTACACACAAAGAAGATATTTATTAACACAATGCAACGAGCACACGATCTTGATACGTCGGTCTTATCTCTGCTATAATACCTGGACGAAGAATTCTAAAGACGACAAGATTATGAATAATTGATATTGATAATGCTATTAAGGAAATCAATCGAAAATGTCTCTTTAACTAAGACTCTTTTGCAATGTTCTTGCAAATAAATAATAAATGAAATATATGGTGTTGATGTTCATCTGCGTTAATGAACATAGCCTTTTCTATGAAGTTCCTTTACACATACCTATTTTATTATATATTAGATACCCGTGATAAACAGCTTCATTGAAGTAAATGCCGACTTATGCCGTGATGCTTGATTAATTATACATACACCTATAGCGTTCTTCATACATATCTTTCGCAGGACACATGAACTTTTTGGTAAAAATTGACCTGAATTTAGAAGAGATTGGAGGGCACGAAGTTAAAGGAAAACGTGATCGCACAACATCCAGAACAACGATCTTATATAGTAACAGTTCATTTTGTTGACGACTTGCGACAATTATTAACGAGAGCATATATTTTAAAACATTTGTATCCATTTTAAGGTGTTATTTCCGCATAATTTTAACAGTTCTGTTGTTTCGTAATAAATAAAATCCCTTTACACAAAAGTGGCGACCGTTGAGAGATGTAAAAATAACCAGATCTTTCAATGAGCGCCCAATAATCGCCATGATCTCTCAATGATCTTCCAGTGATCTACACGGTCGCCACGGTCTCCTCAAAGTCTTGACTCGGTCCAAAACAATCTCTCTACGGTCTTTCAAGGAGCACACAAGGAGCGCTCAACGGTCTCATCAATCTCCCAATGATGTCTCAGGGATCTTTTAATGGACGCCATATTTTTCCACGCCCAAGAAACTCTCAATGATCCCTCAGTGGTCTCTTCCAATCTATCAGTGATCTCCCTTGGTCGCACCTGATCTCTCAGCGATCTCCGTAGATCTCCCCGTAATCTCTCAAGGGTCTTTTAATGAGCGCCAAAGTAGCTTCAAGATATCTAGAGATTAACACGAAAGTTGGCCAAAAATTGCATTTTGATCGGACAACGAGCGCACAAGGATCTCCCTAACATTTACACAGAAACGACTCTTTCGGGGCATTGAGAGATCGTCGAGAGATCGGGCAAATTTTGGATCGTACAATGGTCGCCCAACGATCTCCGTTGGTGTAAAGGGAGCCTATACGTTATTGTTGAGAATTGTCTATACAATCTACCAACCAAAGGTTCGACCTCCGGACGTGTCACAACTAAGACGTTAACATTAGGCAATATTCCAGCTGCTGCTAAGCGCGAAGCACTCGGTTTAGAAGAAGGACTGGTTGTCTCGGTGTCAGGATAATGTGACCGAGTGAAGTATCGTGTCAATGTGTCTGCAGCGTTATATTTCATTGAGATAGTACTAGAACATTGCAACCACTGTGCACCAAACCCCATAATTTGAACAAATCTTACTCTCCTTCCCCTAGGGACGCTTCATAACAAGTTTGGTTTGACGACTTCCCCTACAGACGCTTCCTAACAAGTTTGGTTTTATGACTTACCCTGGGGACGCTTCATAACAAGTTTGGTTTGACGACTTCATCTACGGACGCTTCCTAACAAGTTTGGTTTGACGACTTCATCTACGGACGCTTCATAACAAGTTTGGTGTGATGACTTCCTCTATGGACGCTTCCTAACAAGTTTGGTGTGATGACTTCCTCTATGGACGCT
>JAUMGZ010164012.1:0-15857 GCA_032359645.1 Pododesmus macrochisma
AAGGCATGGAGAACCAAGTTTGTTCAAGGTGTGACCCTAGGGTCAAAAGTATACAAATGCTAATCCAGATGGACGTTCAGGACCTATGGGCCTCTTGTTTTAGTTTTTTTTTTTTTATATTATTCCATTACTTAACCTTTTTGAACGATATTAACAAGATTCTCGTGAAAATTTATAAAAAAAAATTGGGGGGGATTTAGTGTCCAATTCACACATGTTAATGTCATATCAAGATGATGTCAGCTTCGTGTTTGTTTTATTGGTGTTTAAATCCCTCAACTCATGTCTATGTCATATCAAGACGGTGTCTGCTTGTAACAGTGCGAACTTATAGCGACTTTATAGGGTTGTCTCGCTTAAATATCACATCGCAGACACACTGACACAGTACTTCACTCAATCACATTATCTAGACACCAACCCAACCAGTCCTTCTCCTATTAAGACATGCCGAGCACTTAGCAAGGATCGAGAAGGTTGCCTAATTTTAACATCTTGGGTTTGGACACTGGACACGGTTTTCTGACCCCCGCCTTTGGGTTCTAACACCAGCCTACCAGCACGAAGCAAATGCTCTACCTCTGATACACCGCGCCAGTCTGGTGTCTGCTTGAGACAATGCCACTTATGGTGACTTGTGTCCCCATGAAATATCACGCTAAAGACATTCACACCATAATTCACTTGGGTCACATTATCCTGAATCCGAGCCAACCAGTCCTCCTATCCAGATTGTGGATTACTGATCAAGAAGTAAGAAGATTGCCTAAACTTTGACATCCTAGCTGGGAGGCAGCAAACGATAAACCAGTTTTCCATGAAAACGTATCTATTGAGCTACTGCGGCGGTATATAGAAAAGGAATGGCAAGTTATTCTAAAATATTGTTTAAAACGATCCTTGGGACTCTGCCAGATCTGTAGTAGTTCCCTTACATGGTAGAGTGCCAAGATAAGCACTTTATAAAAGGGATGGTATGCTTCCTGTATCCTTGCACATGAATGTTAAGCCTATCAAGACAATAAAGATATTGACATCATCATTTAGTAAGTGTAGACAGCAACTCTATTGTACAAGTCTTACTTTACTGTCATTGGTAGGGTTTTCCTACCTGACCTTTAACAGCAACTCTATTGTACAAGTCTTACTTTACTGTCATTGGTAGGGTTTTCCTACCTGACCTTTAACCAAGTTTTTCTCCATTTAGATTTGGTTGTGATATGGCTGAAGTATTACCAAATGACATAAAACCCAAATAAACAAACAATTACAGGTCTTCATAGTAGATTTGGTGAGCAAAAATTTATATACACTGTAAAAAGAAATTGGGTTTTTTATATTTCTTTCAAAATATACTAGAGTTGTTGATTGTTTCATCCAATGTCATCCTATCCTGTTGATCAAAGTGCAAAATTTATATAAATCCTTCATTTTGAACACATACTTGAAATACCAATAAATTGTTATCCAGTGTCATCCTGTGCAAAATTTCCTTTTAGGAGTCGTCTCCCCTTACACAATTAAATGTACCACAATGTAAGTTCTTCAATTTACAGTTTATTGTGAAGGCCTATACAAGAGCAGCAGAAATGTACAGGCAGTAACCATGGAAACTAATGACAGAAGATATTGATGACATTTCTTGACAAAAACTGTTAAAATGAAAATATTGACGACATTTCTTGACAGAAACTGTTAAAATGAAGATATTTTTGTGAAATGTTGACTATGTAAGCTTTACTGTACAGGTCAAAACATATTAAAATGTTGCTGTATCGAGATTTCATCATTTCACAATATAATCTTCACTTGAACACGTTTTCTTTAATGCAGATTTCTCCAACAGAATCTCTAGACTGAGAAAAGTAAATTGTGAAATTGAACAAAGTATCGTTCAGTTCTGTTCAATTTTACATTGTACAATAGCTACTATTAAGTGTAAATTGAATACAAATATTATATTCTGAAAGATTAGGTTTCCTTTTCAAAATAACATATCTTCATCAGTTAATGACAATTATATACAGCAATAAGCAACTGTTTAACACAAAAACAAGGTCAATACGGAAATACTCCGATGCCAAACGGTATACACGTCATGAGCCAAACAAGAAAAATGTAGTGTTAACGTAAAGGATTGGAATATCATTTTTAAATTTAAACAATTTAGAAAAGTTATTCAGCATTACAATCGGCACAATCAGGTCGAATCGGTAGTTAGTTTTATGAGCAAGTAGATACATATTCATATATTTCATATAACAAAGTACATAAATTTTGACAGACAACCTCGATCAAAGCAATTCCTGATTATAATGCTAGAAATTATAATCTGTTCAATGAATCTCAAATTTGATCCACTTTCAAATCCATTTTACACTTTCTCCTTGAAAAAGTCATCAATGCTGCTATTGATTTTATTAAAAAGTTTTCATAATTTTGTATAGATACAATATATTCCCAGTTTAGACAAATCATGTGATTTATGTGTATGAAATCCTATATGCAGTGCTCAACCTAGAAAAGTTAATTACTCTTCAGCCAAAATATTAGCAAACCGAGGTTTAATAGGTTTAACTGCTAAATCAATCAACTAATGAATAGATCATTTAAGCTTTCTCACCTTCAAAAGTATAGTAGACCATATGAATCGTGAAAAGTTCACTATAGGAAAGATAAGTTTAGCTTACCCACTATCCACTACATAAAGGGTCATTTTGATCTACTTTTATCTTAAACATCCGTATAGGGTTTGATCACTATTAATGACCTAGGTTCAACTTCTTGACCGGTAAAGAAAATTTTCTCCTAAGCTCTTGAACAGGTTACAAAGGGACTTGTTTGAACACTGGATTTTAATTATAAGTTAACAGTAACAGTCAGTGAATCTATAAACAATCATTTTCTGAATACACCTTTGAAGAAAGAGTTAAGAACACTGTTAACATGTCTGTATAATACGTATGAGCTTTCTAAACACTTTAACGTCAACATAGACCTAAAGCTATTACAATTTACTATCTATCTATCTATCTATATATATATATATATACAAAAATCTTAACATATATTTATATACATATACCTTTATTTATTTTTGTCTGTACACAATCTTATAATCAATAAAAATTAGCACTTTATAACAAACAAATGGTGCAGCAATTTATCCATGGAGTAATAGTCATCACAGTTACAAATAAACAACTTTTAAAACGTCACAACAATATATGCATCTAAGCATGAACTTATCTACGAGAGCCATTCATCAAAGTAGTCTCACTATAAAAGCAAGTCACATTTTCTGATGGTTTCAGAATCCAACGTCAACATATTGAGTACATCAAGTCTTGCTTTCATTGTCACATAACATAATTTTAAACACAAAGGATGGACTGTTGCTTATAATGAATTGGTGTACAAGGGAGATGGCCATGCAAATTTCATATAACTAGGCCTAAATTTGATATGTATGAATACGAAAATATTCATTTAAATTTTTGGACATTTATGATTACTAGTATTTTATAATATATATTACCTGAAATAAATGTAGCACAATCTGCACACAGTCATTAATTAAGAATCTTTTTTAAACGATGTTTAAAATGAGGTTACTGCCATCTTATCCACTTAACAACATTACATATTAAACTTCACAAGATTATCTCCCCTTGTATAGATTATCTCCCCCTTGTTGTTGAGTTCCATTGGTTGGTGATGCAACTCATTCTTCGTTTATCCGTTCTACCTTTGAAGCAAAATACTCAAATTACATAATACCTCGTCTTTTCGACCAAGGCAATCTCACAACAAAAAGGTGGTTGGTATTTTCAAAAACTAGGGGAGTTATTAATGCTAAATACTATTTAACAGAATTTGCAAAGAAAGCGTTTCAAGTCCTTATAAGCTTTAAGTGTTTAAATCAAAGACATAAAATATTTAGGCCAATGAAAAAATGAATATAGTTAATTACTCCAAAAAGTTGCCTTAGACATCTGTTTTTATGACATATGTACATATATCAATGTATGGACTTCATATACCAAAACTTAAAATGTGGAAGATGTGATCATAACAAAGCACGTCTTTTGATAAAAGACAATCTAAACACAATCAAAACAAATATTATAAAACTATAGCACTTCTCATTTGATTCATGTTGCTACAAAATCATCAAAAAAAATGAACACACACCGGATTCGGGTTGATTTTGTAACATTTCTCAAGATAAATTACTGCTTAAAATAGGTTGATATATAGAATAATAACAGGAGACATGTATGCATGAGGCCTTAACATCCATTTGGATAATCAGAACAATAACAGGGACACGTATGTATGGGGTCTTAACATCCATCTGGATTAAAAGTTGTATGTTAAATGCTCAAAAAGCTGTATGAAATAAATTCAGTTCAATATTGACAAGCTTGCCCTAAGTAGAATTAACTCTTCTCCCTCCTTGTCTGAAATGTTTGGACCCCAGGTTCAAAAGTAATGACTAAATTAAATATTGTACATTAAATTTGACCCATGGAAGTTGCCAAATCTATAGTAGTAGGGTCATAGTTTGAACAAACCAAATTTGTAACTGGTTTCTTCGTGCCAAATTTGATTAAAATTGGTGCAACCATTCTTGAAAAGAATTTGCAAATGTGAAAAGCTGAAGATGGATGTAACTTTGGGAGAAGATCTGTCTTAAACTTTAAATCCAGATGGACCTGAAAACACACAAAATTTGAAGTAATAAAACAAGAGACTACAACTTCTATAAACAAGTAATAAAACAAAAGACTACAACTTTTATAAACAATCAAACTTATACTTGGGATTTATAGTTCTGCTGTGAACGGTTTATATAATAAATAGATTTTCCTCTTTTCAGTGTTTACTCGACATTTAACGACACACAAATACAGATCAGTAAGATCATTTCATTGTATGAATAAAGGTAGATATTGATTCTTGCTAAATATATTTCAATCAAACTCTGACATCCCTGCTATAGAAGATGAGATATTCGAGTTGAAGAGAAATGTTCCAATACATTTCATATCTCACAGAAACTATGCCCTAAAAGTCAGTAAATCTATCTCGTGAACACACACACACACATAAACACACACACGCACACACTCACAACAACATTTCCCTGACAAAAACTTGAGCTAAGAATAAATTGATTAAGATCACAGAATAAGAAAGTCTTAAAAATTGTAAAAGTCAGATTTCTAGTCAGCCGACATCAACAATCCACTCATCCATTCAAAATGTACGAGAGAGTAAATTTGGACAAGTTGGTTTTGTCTGGTGGATTTCTTTTCATACCTGCACACAAAGGGTGGGTGCCTCAAAAAACTATTTCTAATCCTGTACAGGTTCATTCAGTTAAGAGCTTGAGTAGAGTGAACATGTCTGGAACCCTCTAAATCTCTAGTATTCACTCTTTTAAGAACACAAAATGCCTGTTTACCTTGCTGTTTACAAGATCAGAATTAGTGATCTTCTGTGATCACAAAGAGATAAATTCACTGTTTACAACTTAAGCGTTGGTGATCTGTGATTCAAAAATAGAGATAATTTTACTGTAAACAATTTCAGCATTTCATAATTAGTGATCTTCTGTGATCACGAAGAGATAAATTCACTGTTAACAACTTAAGCATTGGTGATCTCTGATCCAAAAATAGAGATAACTTTACTGTAAACAATTCCAGCATTGATCTTCTATGATCACAAACAGAGATCATCTCGCTGTGTTTGACCGATCTAAAACTTGCAGTTTACCAGAGGTAAAAACAAAGTGATGAAACTATACATTAATTCCTTGAAACATTCAAAGCAAATTTCTGTCGTTTCTAAAGTTGAGAAAAATCAAATTTATCATATGAATGGAACAAACCCCAAGCATAATTTGTTCTTCAATATCTGAACTTATTTCTTTTCATAACAAAAAGTCAAAAACCCGAACAAATAGCTGCCTATCACATCAGTTTTACATTTCAAAAGAGGAAAATAAAATGCTGACTTGTTGAAGGTTCTGTGTGAACATGTAAAGGTTAATCGTAGTTGTGGTGAATAAGACTTATTCTTACAAATACGGAAGTAGTCATACACTGACAACATAAAACAATTACTTATAAATCATCATCAAAATTACTCCTATTTTTTCAATGACTTTAGTTTACTTTCATATTAAATGAAAGTCTTAATTGAAAAACAAAATTCACACTCCTCTGTGTATTAATGTCACTAATGTGTACTATGAAGATAGATTTTGAAGTTTGAATGATATTTAGTTTATATGAGCTTTCTATAACAGACATATAGACCTGCTATAGTTATATATAGCACATTACATGTAAGTGACTGTTCTAGTACTGTAAACTTCATCACAGAGGAATAGTCTTACTAACTAAATGACAGAAATCCTTCACTTGGAGAATTACTACACGTTACATAGTCAGTCACTGGTTGGTAATATTCCCTATCCTAACTTTACACTCATAAATCTTTATATAATGAACACATTTTTTCTCTCATAGCAATAAAATTGAACTAGGAGACAAGATCTTATACTTTCTTGAAAATGTAGTTTTTCGTAGTTAAAGTTTAAGAAATTGAACTAGGAAACCCAAGATCTTGTACTTTCTTGAAAAATGCAGTTTCTAGATCTCGTAACATACAAAAGGTATACAAAAATAAAGAATGCATGTGATGTACAAACAGCAATACAATCGTTCTACAAAGTATTTTTTTCTCCATGTTCTGCAACAATGCTTACTTTGAAACTAAGAGTTCCACATTCTACAAAGTATTATTTCTTCCTAGTACTTCAAAAATGGTTATTTTCAAACTAAGGAGTTTAATTTTTTTTTTCTGAGAGGATTTCGACTATAAAGCTAGGAAAGGACATATTACCGGCCAGTAACATGACTCCTATGGTCACCAGCCCTGTCCATGGTTGTTGGTCAGACTGACCATCAGATTGACCACATACTGGGTCCCATAAGAGAGCAGCAGTCACATTTAAAATGCACATATTTAACAACACGTCAACATCATGAGTTAAGTGTAGGACTTTCTAACATTTCCATTAAGAAAGTGTCAATGGGTGTGTCCCCGATAAGTTTGAAGAAGAATAAGTGTTCTAGGCACTTGAGTCCAATGCTCCTGAGAGCAGGCAGTCTTAACAAGAGTTTAGCGAATCGCCCGGGTTCATCAGGATATCTTGTTTTTGTATACTCCTCCAAAGATGCATACACTTTTTCCCGTAATCTTTCAACTTCTTCCACTGCACTGATTCCTTTAGCATCTGAAGTGGAAAATAAACATTTCAATTAGAGTTTAGATATGAAATAAGGATTGTGAATTAAGATAAGGAAAGTAATTTTAGATATTGAGTTGTAAACTGAGAGGAAGAGTGTAAATTTGAGTTGCGATGTGCAAGTTTTGGGTGTGTAAATGTGAAATGAACAGTCCAAGTATGAATGGATAACTAACTATAAATGAGGAGTGACATATTGATACATTTAAGAATTATTTTGAACCATTGCACTCTACTGATACAATGAATGGACAAACTAATCACAGTTCACTTATCATGATTTTCAGTCGTTATTAAAGGTTTCTTTTGTGCATTTCAGGATTTGTCTTTATGTTTAAGTTAATTTTCACGAAAAATGAAGTCTCACACCCGTCAGTGAAAGAAACAATTAAGTTTGCATGGTGTTCGGGCAGGTCACTAAAATCTGAACAACTGGTTCCATGAAGGGTGATATGGCTTTCAACACATTTCCTTCATCAACTGAATGAATAATGCTATGGCTCTCAATAACCTTCTGCAGTTCTTACCTGGATTAAATAATACAGTAAAACCTCGCCTAACGACCACCTCACTATTAAGACCACTTCCACCCAGTCCCCTTACTGGTCTTTATAGAGAGGTTTTACTGTACTATGGCTCTCAATAACCTTCTTTAATCACCTGAATTAATAATACTATGGCTCTCAATAACCTACTTACCTGGATTAAATAACACTATGGCTCTCAAACATCCTAGTTCAGTTTTGTCCATCTTCATTTCTCTCATTTTGGCGACCAATTCTGTCAGCACTCTGTCGAATATGGTTCCCACACCTGCCTGGTGTGCACTGCTTCTGTGTACGTGTAGACCTGTGGCCAGTAAAATGCCGTCCTTCACCACGATTGACCGATGAGAGAACGCAGCAATCAGGAGTTCATTCCAGCCTTAATAATAAAACAGCCATTTGTTTGTTACATTCTGCACTAAATGATTTATAAACATTATGTACACCGAGATGCGTAAATACATGAAAGGGAAAAAGTTTTGTTTTGGTCATTTGCTCTATGGATGGGGGATATTTTATCAAAGCATAAGCACTTCATAAAAAGGAATATTCCACACTAAATCATCAACATACATTTTGTACATAGAACATTGTACATTAAATTGTAAAGCAAAAAGTTCTGTCTGTGCCACTTGCTATATTGATGGGACACATTTATATATGTATACGTGTATTTTCAAACTTTTTGAAGAGAACAAAAAATGTTCGTTAGAAATATTTTGAATCTTCAACTGTAACTCTAGTATTTAAATAACATTACTTAAAATTATTTTTAATTACATACCAAATACCAGATCTTTCAATATAGAGGCTCAACAAACAACATTAGATTTTGTTATCTATCATGATAAAACCTATCAATAAGCACTACGAGTCACTACGAGTCGCCCTAATTAATTGAAACAGAACTCCTCTTATTTATTCAAAGTTAAAAGATAGCAAAAGTCATTTATAACAAGTAAACTCCATGCAAGAGATTAGTCTGTCATAGAGCTACAGTTCTACTGAATGTACCTGCTGAGGAGAATCATTAATTTCAAACAGAACTCCTCTTATTTATTCAAAGTTAAAAAATAGCAAAAGTCATTTATAGCAAGGAAACTCTGTGTAAGAGCTTAGTCTGTCATAGAGCTATTGTTCTACTGAATGTACCTGCTCTGAGGAGAATCACTTGATCATCTAAAGGTAGCTCTGTGAAGTGAGGAATTCTCTTGGCCCATTCTACTAATGTGAACAACTGTTTGTCAGCAGCTTGGCAGATGTTTGTCACAGCGTCTTTCTGTAAATAGTCATATTCAAAAACTTCTAATAAACATTCATGGCACAGCAATTTTCCCAATATTTTAATTCTTTTTTCACAATTCTTTATATTTGATGCATAGTTGTTGGAGTAGCAAGTTTCATACAAGTTCTCAAAAAGTAGAAATTAATTTACAAAACAAATGCTACCATAGCTACAGGAAAAGAACAGAAACTCAACTTCAATTTCTTATTATACATGCAAATTGCACATTTAATTCAATAGGTCAATCAATACTCTTCAGAATAAATGCCAAATCTTCCCATAAATATTATTTTATTTTTGCACCAAAATTATGGCTGTTTATGCACCATCACCGGGATCCTCCATGAAAATTCAAATATTCCCTATCATTTCTTGCAAAAACATTTAATCTCCGCTATGAAACAAACAAAACTTCCCCATACAAGGTTTTAAAGATTGGCAGGTGAGAATTAATGAAAACTTATATTTGTACATTTATATATTGGTGTTTATCACACTTGTGATAATTTTGTTCTCTAGTACTGAGATGTTTTTAAGGATGGCAGGTGAAAATTAATGAACACATAAATTTATACAAACTACATAAATTTGTTAAGTTTATCACACTTGTCGTGTCTTTGTCCTCCAGTATATGTACACAATTCAATGCCACTGTATATACGTACTTGTGTGTCAATATATGTGTCGTTCTTAGGCTCCACTGCAAGCTCTGCTTCTAACACTTTCTCTGTGGGCATGTCAGCATTGGCACTACTCGTGCTCTCGACCTCGCCTTCTCCTTTCTCCTTTACTCTCTGTCGTTCTTCTTGAACAGCTGAATTCGAAAAATACAAATATGAAAACCCATGCTATATTCACCCAATATCTCTTAAAGAAATCGTAAAATGATGCTTAAGCATAAACATGTGTTTATTAACAATCAAATCATGTTACAAATATAGTTTTAAGTACTGTAAAATCAGATGTTTACATCATCATTTTAACTTCATTCATTTCAACTAATTTAAACCAAAGAGTAAATTTGCGACACATAATAATTTCTACTTATACAATTCATACAAAACAAGAAATTACAATGCCTGCAAACATGGAAGAATCCGGTAGATTACATATACTATACATCTAAGAAAAATAATGTAACTATTTATTTGTAATATAATTTGGATCACAAAAACTTCTAATACATGGACGAGTGTAACACATCATATATATATTAATGTAAGTGTGTCTGATCTACCAAGTGTCCCATGCAATTTCCTTCATAAAGTTTTTCGCTAAAACTATGTGTTGTCATTCGATTCTATGACTGATGCAAAGTTATGACTTTTACTTTTATTCAAACCAAAAAATTCAAGTGAATAAATTGTAAAGGATTTCTATACTTTGAGAGGCAAAATTTTGGATTTTAATATTGTCATTTTTCCTTGAAGTTTATAACATATGTATATGTATAGTTTTGTTTCTTTAGATAATTCATATTGAAAAGTAGCTCCAGTTGTGGCAATAGGTCAATTCATATTAATTTACATAAAAAAGACAGCCTATCAATGTCTTATTAAGGGAATGACATTTAGCAATGATGTCCGAAATACTCAGTTTAAACAACAAAATTATCTTTGCAATTGAAGAAATTCTACATGGAGTTATTACACCTGATGCTATGTGACTGTATCCAGAGATATATAAGAAAATGACGATGGCAGAATCCTTTAATTATTTACTAGGTCTTACCACAAAGCAGCAGGCCTTTGTCAATATGATGTCATGGTTATTATTACTGAATTCACTAATTTACAAGTCTAACCACAAAGCAGCAGGCACTTTGTCAATATGATGCCATGGTTATTATAACTGAATTCACTAATTTACAACCAGCTGACAAGCTCAATTTCTTATGTTACAAAAATCAATAACTTACTTTTATATACATACAAGGATGGTATGTATAATTTGTCAGAAGCAGTGTTTGTTAATCAGAGGGTATCAACAATACCAGCAACGACGGGGGCAGACCAGAATTGATGCAATTTTGTCATTTCTTATTTTAGACATTTATGCCAATTATGGAAGTGATATATATGTGATGGACTAGTACACCAGGTGTTCTGTTGTATTAATGTTTTTCTAACATTTGCGTACTCTGTGAGGGGACACCTGCCAAGACTAGTCATTATTCAGGGCTAGGATAGTTCAGCCAATGAAAATCTTGTATTAGAAACACAATGGGACACTTAGCCAACCAAAACACTTCAAACATATTATGTAACATGCTATACATATATCTTTTTTATCAATTAAGCAAAATAACATCCCTTCTTCTTGCTACAAGTAATTCTACCTATAACCTATAAATGTTTAGTGCCTGCTGGGGTGTTTTAGGGCTGTTTTACTAATTTTTTTATTGAAACTTGAACTTCAAAAGATTTGCCTACCAACTTTGACATATTTTGTTTGCAGCTGATGAGGAAAACACAGGTATGTTTTTGGCCCTAGCTTTATGTTAACAGAGGATGACTCATCAGAAGTCATGTAAACAATATACCGGTATATATATATATATAGGATAACCGTCCTTGCAGGCTTGGTTTTGTAATGATTCTACAGCTAAACAGTAGTAAATGATGATATAACACAGAGAGTGTGTGTGTGTAGCAAGTAAAACAACAAACAACTGAACATGCTACACACAAACCCTTCTGATGTAGAGAATGTAAGACTTTTCTAAAGAGAACATTGCTTCATGAAATGTGTATAAACATAGAACAACAGCAAGACTCCAGTTAGGCCTTAATGTCCATCAGTTTGGAACAGGCAATATTAAACGTCCACCTTGGACCTTCGGTCCAGATGGACTAAAAATCTAAATTATTGGTGTTCAACAAGTTTATTAACATATTTTTTTAATTTGTCACATTTTCCCCATGTTGGCCCCCTAGTGGAGCCCCTTTGGCAAAGCCTTATTATTTGACCAAATTAGAATTCCCTTCCACAATGATGCTTTGTATCATTGGTTTAGTTGGACTTGGTCCAGTGGATATGGAAAAGTTGAAATTGTCAAAAGTGAAAAGCCGACGACAGAGACAGGGATTTGCATAGTCCAGATGGACCAAAAACTTTGAACAACTTGATGTGTAGAATTTCATTTCCACGTTAAGCTATAATTTTGGTAGACTACATATTTAAAAGATATGTATCTTGTGTATTTTATCTTCAAAAGAAAATTACTAAAAATTCATTGCAACAAATAAACATACAGGTCATCTTGAAACTTTTTCAATCTCGAGTTGAAAATTAATTTACAATATTGGAAAATCTAAATGAAATTCATTTCTAACAACAACATTTTAAACATTAACACAACAAATATATAAATTCATAACTGGAATTAAATTTTCAAGTAACCTTGAAGAACTTGTGAAAAACACTGGTGCATCCGGAACATTTTTAACAATTCAACATGTTAACGCATATACGTACGGGCAGCCTTTACTCCAATGGAAGATGCTAACTCTACTTCACATGCTAGATAACGGGAACCCATAAGAAAATACTACAGTTTGTCAATTTCATAAAAATAACTACCAAATTATGTTAATTTCATTATAATAATAACAACTATCAAAATTCTCCCTATTCAATTACAAAACAACTGTCGTTTATACATTGAAAGTGATATGATGTAAGCAAATATAGCATCTACTCTAGACTATTCAGTTGTATACATGTTCAAAGTAGCTCTATCATTAGTTTTGGTTCTTGTTTTGGTATCATATTTTATTAAATATTTATTTAAGATTTTACTCGGTGACGTGAAAAATCCTGATTTGTACCCTTGACGTAAGTAAAGTGACAAACAGATACATGAATATTATATATAAGCTCATGGACCCGATAAAAAGTGTTAACCATCACGTTGAATCTCCCGTTATGTAAACGTATTTAGCATTATTAAATTCATCTTAGTTTTTTACTGTGCCAAATCAATTATGCCAGGAGTTTTCATTAAACCAAGAAGTGTTTGCGTGAAAAAACAGCTTTAGAATTAAACCATTGTCTACAACACATGAACTAATGTTGTACATGTCTATAGCTAGCACTCTTTCAACCACTAGAAATCATATTCTAAATGGCCATTTTTACTTTATTACATAGATTCAAAGTCTTTTTCTAAAAACAATTTAACCAAACTGCTACACAATTAAACCTCTAAATGTAGAAGATGATGTAAAAGCTATTGTCAAGTCCAACATATATGAGATACGCACGAAAAGTTCTTTGTATACATTTAAAAAATTATCGGTAACAATTCACTGATTAATACTGCAGAGAAATTTGTTCAAAAAAAAATTCAAAAAAATAAATGGTAAATAAACATAAAACTGAAAGCCGAAACTTGAAAAGAAAATTTTATGAAAACCTTAAATTTCTAGTGTGGATAGAAATGGCATTTCAAGAATTGAAGTGGCAAATAGGTTAAATATAAATGGCTGGAAATCACTTAAGATGAGGAAACACTTTTTATGAAGTCACATGACAATGAGAGACGTTTGTCTGTCATATACTACTGCTAGTCATAGACCTGTCTCTCCAAGCTCTTAGCTCTAGCCTAATTACTATGAAATACGATGCCTCTTGGCACATGCTGTGGCCCTTCAAGATTCTATTAAGAGAAAAAAGTTGCAAGAACATTATTATCTAAAGCTAATAAGCTCAGGTTTTCATTCACGAGAGATGTGTGTGCCTGATACACACGTCGCTGCAGTTACAGCATTTCATGATGTATAAGAAACTTTCAACTTTTTGCATTCTTGATAAGATAAGTGCCATCATCGTATTTAAATTCGTTCAGTCTGTATCATATATTCATAAATTAGTTCCCCTTCATTATTCTTACATACTGTAATACAAGAGGGAAACCTCAAATATTTGTTTAAAAACTTTAACACACAATTTTCGTTTCTTTAGTAAGAGTTGGTACTTGTAGGCATATATATGATCAACCTGAAAAGTGGCAAGTAAAACTGTAAGGTGTGTGATTCAAAGAGGGTATTTTTATAAATTAACTTTTAATGAGTTTTCCTTCAATTTGAAGAAAAAAGAGTTCGAGTTACATGTATATCAATCTATAGGATTTTATTTTCTTCCTTAGTTACAACACTTCTGTAAATCATTGTACACTGGATGAACAGTAGCTTATCAAATAAGATGCTGTTCATCATGAAACATTATGTACATAAGTATATACACATATATTCATGAAGTACACATGCTTAAACTTAGTTAAGGCTCTAGCATATCTAATACAAGACCAAGTTGAATTCTACAAAGGGATTCATTGATTACGCAGTTCATTAAAAACCATAGTTGTTATTCTCCAAAAATTTCCACATGCTGCCCAGTTGTTAGTATATTGTAACAATAGATTTGGAGGTGATTAATTGGACGATCAAACATATTTATAACTATACGAAAACATATCCGCACCCAAATTATTGTGACTGTTAATAGCTGTATTGTAAACAAGTGAGACTGAAGACACTCTCACTCGATTAAACCAATGATGGCAGTTATCTGAGGAGGGAGACAAGTTATATGTCAACATGGACAACTGTTTACAACGGTAACTAGGGAGAGAGCTTGGAGAGAAAGGGTTGCTATGACATCGTATATAACCTATTTACCACCTGAATTCTTTTGCCATTGGTCAGACCCACATTTGACATCTGCAATACAAGTGTAAGAGTGAAGATTATTAATATAATGACAAGTTAAGTACACATGGTGAATTATCAAAGCAAAATCACTAAACTCTTATTACAGAAGAGGCCCGCTGAGTCTTAATCTCTGTCTGATTTTATTGTATGTTTGCTGAATGTTTACGAGATATGTAGAACAAATGCCCTTACAACCTAAAGTTGATCTTACGGTTACATTCGAAATATCATCTTGGTGAAATGCCCTTGCAACTTAACCTAAAGTTCATCCGAGAGTAAATCTGATATATGTATAATCTTGGTGAAATGCCCTTGCAACCGATAGTTGATTTAAGTTCATAGAATCTGAAATATCAGATTTGTCAAGTACATATAACTCTTTAATATAATTTCATGTATTTTAACATTTTTTAAGCCTGAGATCAACATGCAAACAGACTTTAAATTAATTTCAACATCTTAATAAATACAGTATCAAGGTCACAGTCATGAAACTCACTATGTGCAAGAAAATAAATTCTGAAATCAAGATCCCATATCAAACGGCTATTTTTTTTTTTTTTTTCTCCTTTTTAAAATATTATCACTCTTTGAGGCCTAGGTCAGTAATTTAACAAACTTCAATCTTTTGCATATTTGTAGTTCTTGGTATAAATTTCATAAATGTGTAAGCTCATGAATCCCAGATTAGAGGCATTTGTGTAAGCATTGTTGGAGGCATACTGAAGATCCTCCATGTTGGTTTCTAAAGTCTTCAGAATGTTTAACTACCACAGACAAATCAAGTTGATATAATGCAACCAAAACAAGTATCTGCCATTCAGTTGGATTCCATCTCAAGGCTCTGTTGAGCTACAATTTCAGTAATTGACCCAATTTCTTTTAGAAAACTTCATAATAAGTCTGCATTCGGGGATTAATCTAGGTTTTAGGGGAAAGTGCCCTTTCGGTAAAAAAGGGGAATTTTTTTCCCTAATAGGGGAAAAATA
>JAUMGZ010164023.1:0-15856 GCA_032359645.1 Pododesmus macrochisma
GGCCCAAATGGGGAAAATTTGATAAAATTTCAAAAATCTTCATATAAACTATAAGTGCACATGCTTTGGTTTGTAGTTACTTTAGGGCATGGATAACCAACTTTGTTCAAGGAGTGACCCTAGGATAAAAATATTCAAATGCCAATCCAGATGGACGTTAAGGCCCCATGGGCCTCTTGTTTATACAAAGTAGGGGATCTGCTTATAAGGACCATATTAAGAGTCCAAACACTGTGAAATGCTCTCCCGTAATTGATTTTAGCTATTATACAGGACCTTAGGTTCTTGAAAAGAGAGGGGCTGCTTATAGGGACTTGGGCGTTTATGAGGTAGGAAAAGGTACATATTATCACATTAGATACTTAATGGCTGATGAGTGAAATATATGGACTTGAAGTTCAAACCTTCCTTGAAAGGTTATTTTGATAGACTTTTAGTTTACTTATGAACGTACTGAGGTTAAAATGTATTGTCTTTGTTTAAATGAGTGACTACTAGTATTTGTAGACTGCAAAAGAAATTGGATCAAAATCTTGTTTCCTAGATAGATGCTTTATATAAACTGAAACAAGGTTGATAGTTTTTTGTTTGTTTATCTTTTAGAAATTGAGTTAGCATCAATTATTGGCATTATGTGGACCATATATATATATTTTGATTTATTCGATAAGTTTTGGGGATATATATTTTGCCCTTGCAGTTAATTTATTGACTAGCAGATTTACAATTCTGGTGATATTTATTTTTCCCTTACAGCTACCTACAGATGTACAGCAGACATACTTCTACATAACATCCTCAAATATCTTCAGTGTTGATAAAGGGGGATTTATCTCACTTGCTTTAGAAAATGCCTTGGATTACGAGAATGTGAACAATCGACAGATCACATTCACAGTAACAGTAACGGAGGGTAGTACAACACAACGTCGTACCACCAGCGTAGTTGTCACGGTTAACATACTAGATGCCAATGATAATTCCCCAGTGTTTCCAGCTGGTGCTTATCAGAAGACCATGTCAGCTGGTTCTTACACTCAATTCAATCCCGGCACTGTTGTTACTGTAAGTTTTCTTTGGATATTTTCCATCTGTGATATTCTGTGATGCAGAGATACTAGTAGGTGTTATGTTAATTTAGATTTGTGTACTACATGTAATTCTTTAGACAGATTATAGCTTGTGTACAACATAGTTTAATTTAGTCTGTATCTTAAATTGACTTAATAAGTTTTTAATGATTGTGGAGGATAAAACTCTGACCATGAAAAAAACAATGACATAATTCGTAACACAGTTTTAAGTATTCAAACTAAAAAGCAGTTATAAATTGGCAATGTGGTTATATTTTTCAGGTTTCAGCTACCGATTCTGATGCAGGTGTATTTGGCCAAGTGTCCTATTCAATCCAGAATGTTGATAATGGTGGTATAGGTGCCTTCAGTATTGACCAGTCTACTGGTATTGTGTCTGCAGTAGGCAATCTAGTATCAGGAACTCTCTACACAATTACTGTGCAGGCTGCAGATAATGCACCTAATGATGAGAGACGGTAAGACTTGATTTTTAATCTCAAATTTTAGCCAACATCACCACTGAATGCTTAATAGAAAAAGGTTCGCCTCATATGTGGAAGATCCCAGGTTCAATCCTTGACCATGTCAAACCCGAGACCTTAAAATTAAGTAGTCGTCTTGCGCTCTGTTAAGTACTCAACATTTATGGATGGTAGAAGGACTGAATGGCTCAGGGTCAGGATAATGTGACCAAGTGAAGCATCATGTGAATGTGTCTGGCGTGATATTTCAGTGAGACAGCACTTTAAAATGGCCATTAGTGCACACTGTCACAAGTGGACACCATCTGGATGACATGAGTTGGACAATAAAACAAACAAACAATCATCATATTAAAGCCAAGGAGTAAAAGAAAATATTATGTTTGGACCAAAACAAAACTAAATACTTGTTTTTGGGCACTCCTCTTCTTTTTGAAGGCCCCACATTATTAATATTTATCAAAAAAATTCTTTCGTCTAAATATTCAGATAAGATGTACATAAATACAAAAGTAAGATGATCCTATAAAAGTTAGTATTATTTCAAATAACAGAACACACTATGAATATACAACTGAAGCCTTTGTTGTCTTGAAGTAGGTCTTATAAGTTTATGGCCTTGCAAATAAAGTAAAAATATAATGCCCCCATTCCTTATTTAAATTAAGATAACAAAATATTGGCCCGAGAAAAAAGTAATTATGTAGGAATTTTAAATATGTATATAATCTTTAATTTCATGATTGAATATTTTGTTTTCCAAAAATTAAATTCAAAGCTGAATAGAAAAATCTAAGAATGAATGTCAAGCAAGCCTGCCATCGGATTATAGATCTTTTGGCCATAATGTAGTGATATATTGAACATTTCTGCAAAATTTGATCAGTGACAACCTGAACATTGCTGATAAAAGTCATGTGGTGTTGAGCCTTGTTATTGAGACCTTTATTCTTCCAAATTTCAGGTTTGCAACCACAGTAGTCTTAGTGAATGCAACAGGAGTTGTTGCCAATCTTGGCCCAGCCTTTACCGCCAACATTTACAATATCTTAGTCAGTGAAGGGGTACCATCTGGATCATCACTGTTCATGTCACCGGTAAGTAGTTGAATAATTTGACCAAATCTTTGTCATTTCACCTCAACTTACCATAATGTAATGGTCTAACACAAATGTTGGTTGAGTCAATTGTTGTGATTTGGGGTTGAAAAGGTTAAAAAAAGAAGTGTGGTTTACATATTGGTTCTGGAATAAACTTTTTACACTTGTATAAACTGTATAATTAGTATGATGGTTTTGCAAGTAATTAAATCTGAATCTTTTTTTGAGAATTACTATTAGTATTTTTGTATTGAAGTTGACAGTGCTTGTAAATGTGTATGCTTTAACTTTCAATAATTTAATGACATTGGTGTCTATTATTTGCTTATGTGCTATTTTGTGGAAATTTGGATAAAATCTGATAAAGAATTTATGATTTAACTATTTAATTTGAGTCATCTCTTTGTTTTTATAGGCAACAGATCCCAATGATGATACTCTGACGTTTACACTACAAGAAATCACACAGAACCAGTTCAATCAAAACAATCCGTACTTTCAAATGAATAGCACCACGTAAGTTAACATTTCATCCTGACAATGCAATATGTAGGCGTTTAAAATTAAATGTTGAATTTTCTAAATTTTGGGAATGGGGATTGACATAAAACGAACCACATGTCTTCACATCCTATTGTTGTATTTGATGCTCATAAAAAATAACTCATTCAAATTATTTGGCTTCTTCCTGTGGATTGATTATAGTATTTGAACCCCATGAGGTACCCTATAACAAGTCTTGGAATGTGTATATATATATATATATATATATATATATATAAAGTATCATGTAATATTCTAGCAGTTTGATCATCAACCAAGCAATCTGTGAATCCAGGTTGTCACAACTTTATTGGGTTTTTTTCACAAAAAATGTGTCCTTATTGATTTACAATGAAAGAACAACACAACATCTGCATGGCACCGCTACAAGCAAGGAATTGTCCTTGAATGTTCTGAAATATGTTTGAAGTAGTTAAAGACCAATCATTCTTTTTTGCAGAGGTCAAGTTTCATCAAGACGTATTTTGGACAGAGAAGGTCAGCGACTATTTACACTACTTTTGACTGCAAGAGAAGTACAGTTCTCAAGGGTAAGTGATCTCTATGTTCATTGAAGTTTTGGGGTTAGATATTTTGTGTCTTTAATTGTGACTAAATTTTCCCAATTTTTATAAAGAATTACACCAAATTTGATTGGTTTTTAACTGAGTTATCTCCCTTTTAATTATGTCTTAGTGATATTAACAGTCATAACTCACCATTACATTACATTACAAGTGCCCACATATTTGAATCAAAATCATCTAAAAGTTTTAACTAAATGAGTATTGTTCTTAACTTATTTAAAGAAATGCAGTGTAAAGAATAGTATACTTTGTCCATTGTAGAGCGCAACAGCAACCTTAAGCATCACCTTGACAGATATAAATGACAACAATCCACAGTTTACACAGGGCACTTATAGCTTCAGGGTGGCTGAGGCACAGGGTGGACTTACTGTAGGAACTGTTTTGGTAAGTTATGTCTCATTATTGTCTGCTCGACAAATTGAGGAATCCAATAAGAATTATATTTTTGTTAAACCGTAATATATATAATATATATGTGCAATCTATTATTTTTGTTTTTGGAAATAACATCTGTTTTGATAGTGCTCATAAAAAATTCTTAAAAGAATACTTCACATTTTTGATGGTGATAGTCACCTCTTCAAGTATTTCTCAACAAACGATGTAATTTTGATGTGTGGTGAGAATTTTATAGGGCTAGATTTAAGTATTAGACTATAAGACTAAAAATAAAAAAATTATATTTAATTTTTTAACAGGCTTCTGATATTGATGATCCGAATTCAGTCAATTCCCAAGTGTCATATTTCCTTAACTCCAACATGTAAGTACAGAATGTGAAAATGTATCTCAAAATCTTTTGTATTTTACTTTTAGTATTAACCCTTAATGAGACATTTTTAGTATGATCACTTGGCGTCATCACTTAGCACTGTTTTATCATGTACAGTTGTTAAATTTATTAATAAAAAGCATTTAAAATAAAATACACCACCAAACATTGAAACACAAGGAAAATAGTTTGCTTTATTTAAAAAAAATTGTTTAAAAAATATCTGTAGAGACATTTTCAAATTCAAGCAGATTTTGTGTAAAGAGCTCTAAAATCACCACATATTTTGTAGGATCTCGTTCTCTCAATATCATTTTCTTTTTAGATTTTCTATTGATGCAACAACTGGAGAGATAAAGACAATTGCACCATTGGACTATGAAACCAAATCGAGCTATGAACTAATAGTTGTTGCTCGTGATTCTGCCATTGATAGTAGGACGGGTACAGCCACTGTCACCATCCAGGTGGACGATACGCAAGATAGCATCCCAATCTTCACAGAAAATACGTACACTGCAGACGTGGCAGAGAACAATGTCCTGGGTGTGTCTATCGTCAGGGTTACTGTAAGTTTTACGTTTTACCAAATTACACATAGAAATACTGTATCAGCACACTATTTATTGCAATTTTTCTGCCCCAACAGTTATTTTGTGTTTGATTATGAGTTTGGTGTGTCGATCTGTAAACATTTTGTGAATGTATCAATATTCATGAGAATTATAATAAAAAATGCAGGTCTACCTTAGAGTAAATTAATGAAATTATTTTAATCTGTCATTCATTAAAGTACAATATTAAAGCAGTAATTAATTATTATACATTTAAACAATGACTTTGACATTTCTGGAGTAAAGCATTTGAACCACTTTGAAGTCTTCAGTTTTCAAAATCAGTGATAAATATGTCAGAGAAAAAACGGCTTCCTTATAAATACAGTCTAGACTGTCTTATGTGACTCTCCAAGGGACTTAGACAATAAGGTCACATAAGACAGGGAGACACTTAACACAGTCCAAGTTTCAACTCCGACACCCATGTGTACAACTGATATTTTTAAAAGAGTGAGAAATTATTTCACATTTAAATCTAATTTTGATTAAAACTCAGTTAGTTTTTATTGCACTTATTATCATTAAAATTGTAAAATTGAAATCAACGTTGAAACTGTTTTATCATTTCGCATGTAAGTTAATAATGTATTCCCAACAAGCTCTAACTATATACGAATAGTCTGTGAAAACATCTTTATTATATTAAGCATTTATTGTATTTATGGTGAAAAGTCACATTGTACAAACAACAACCAAGTACAAGTACAACGTGCAATCAAACTGATCTGCAAACCTATCAATCAAACCAATGTTGTTTCTTCTGCTGTAACTATTACACAAGGCCTATAGTCATCAATTATGTTTAAGATAATAATCCACTCATAATGCCGTATCATTAACTAGCTTTGCCATAATTAACACCTACAGGCTACTAGGTTTACCTGCAGGCGATATGTCAATTGTGCATAAACAAAAAGCACATGGCTTCCGTGAGGTCGCTTACGATTTCTGTAAGATCGCTTACGACTTTTGTAAGGCCGCTTACGATCATAAGTTTTTTTGATTTCACCGATTTTAACACGCATTGTTTCAGAGGCGTCTATAGTCGTTTAATAAGGTCATTATATAATATCTGGGCCCGTTAAACATGGTTACTTGTCGGGTAAGACAGGGAGTCGTTGAATGCAGACCAATAATTGAGCAAATAGTATTGGGCGGCTAAATATAGTCACATAAGATAGGATACAGGGGTTGCTAAGGCAGTCTAGACTGTATGTGATTCAACATTTTCTAGTATTGTATAAGTCAAATAGCTACTAACTAAGTGGTTTCAATGGGAACAAAAACTAAAGCATTTGAACCACTTCAAAAACTTTTTCTTGTCTCATTTTAGGCCGAGGATGCCGATGCTGTAAATAACGTCGTCTATCAACTTCTTGGAAATGATGCTTCTGCCTTCACAGTAGGATCATCTACTGGAGTAATCACAGCTAACACCAAACTTGACTTTGAAATTAAATCTTTCTACCAATTCTTTGTGACCACCTCTGATGGTCAAGGAACCAATAGTTTGTCTGCAACAGCTAATGTTCGAATTACTGTACTTGTAAGTATGTCTCTACATTATGTATTAAAACACCCAAATTTGAATAATTTTTGATGTATTTTTCATGGTTTTAAACTTATCATATGTACTTTTTAAGATATGAGATAAGTGGTATTTTAAAACTGATCGGGTACACAGACAACTAAAAAATATTACAGAAATGGGATTTCCTGATATTACAGGTCTGAATCTGCAATTAAATAAATTTTTGACTAAATTGATCCTTTTTTCTTATTCATTCTAATTAATTATACTTTCTTCTTATATTACCGGTATATTGTGCAACAGTTTACATGCATCCACTTTAAATAGTTTTTTCCTACCATGATTGTGTTAACTTTCAGTGAGTGTAATTGTTATAAATGTTCCTATTTTCTAGGACCGCAATGACTTCTCTCCAGTTATGTCTGTTTCACCCACTGGCACTATTAGCAAACCAGAGACATCAATCATCGGGGAATCAATAGCTGAATTTTCGGCTACCGACAATGACACACCAGTAAGAAAAACCATTTTTATGTGATGATGATTGTTTGAATTGGATCGTTGCTTGATTTTGTTTGTTTGTCTTTTAACAGAACAACAACTTTGATTTAATAAGATTTGGGCAAAATAAATTCAGATTTCATCCTAAATTATATATGCATATTTTTAATTAGGCTTGAAATGTTAAATGTAATGGAAGGGAATGGAAAATATTTTCAAAGGTACTAAACGGACACATTCTGTTGTAGTAATGTGATATAACTCAGCAAACGACTTTTTCAATTTAAATACTTTAAAATAGATATAAGATGGACACATTTTGCCATAGTAATGTGTTATAACTCAGCAGACGTCTATCGCCCAGCCATTGTAACTGTCACATTGAATATAATATTGCTGTTTTATCTTGTAGAATACTGACAACAGTAAGGTTGTGTTCAGCATCGTAAACGTTCAGCCACTGTCTGGTATCAGTCTCTTCTATGTTGCTCCAACAGACGGCAGGATGTATCTGGTTCAGTCATTCCAATCTGACATCAATAGACCAAACCAGTATACTGTAAGTTTTTAATTCAGCAACACCTAGTTGAAATAGACAAGGGAGGTTCTATGGTGGTATTTACAAGCATGTAAAGTATAACATATACTGTGCATCTCCCTTGATCCATTTATCTTCATAGGCAGCTAATTAGAGTGTCTAGAATGGTTTTACAAACCTTCAACTATTAATTCTTAACATTTGTAAATAGAACTGAATTTCGTCTCCAAGAAAAGTTCTGGTTTTATCATACATAAAGCTATTTCAATAGTCTTACAAGCTGTTCTTGTTTTGTATGTTACATATAATGCTAAATGAAAAGTGTTTATGCAAATATATTTGAGAACTGTAACTTGATGTTATTTAACACTGTATTGTAGATAACTGTAAGAGCTCAGGATCAGGGTACTCCCCAGCTTCAGGACAGTATGACCATTACCTTGAGGGTGATCAAGAATACACAAGCTCCAGTATTTGTACCACAACAAACTTACACACAAACTATTGAACAGAATCTCAACATCGGCTCCAATGTGATTACAGTCAATGCCCAAGATGGCGATACTGTGGTAAGTGTATTCTATTGTTGTGTTTTATGAGGTAATATTAAATCTATTTTGACAAATTCATTACCGTATTTAAATTTGGAATTGAGAAATTGCTTTTCTTCATCAGAAAATTTATAAAACTATAAATCATAACATACATGAATGCATTCATTAAAAGCGTATATCAGGTTAATTTAATATGAATAGTGCATGTAACATACCTGAACTGAATTATTCTTGATTCATTCTGTATAATAAAATAATTATCACACAACAAGGGCAAAAGCAAGTTCATGTATATGGCTTTTTTTTTTTTTAAACCTACACAAGTAAAAGATTAGCTTAATTGTTATGTTGCAAAGACAGAAATATGCTATAAAAATTTGGAATAAGTATGTCCATTATGCAATTAATAAACTGAATTATTATATTCACCATACAATGTCAGGAAATACTCTATACGGTATAAGTAAGTCCATTATGCTCTCAATAAACTTGTTTATTTTAGACACCATACAACATCGTGAAGTACTCTATGATTGGCGATGCTTTAGGGCCATCCTTCTTCAGTGTAGACACTAACAGTGGTCAGGTGACAACTAGAGATGTCCTGACTCGTGACAGCTCCTTTCAATACACTGTAAGTAGGACAAGTTTCTAATTTTGTCAATTAGTAAAGTATATCTACTTCCTGTTCATTAGTTTGAAGGTGTATCACTTTATCATGGGTTCATGTACCAAAGAAGGATTGTGGTTTAAATTACATTTGATTTATTGATGGGGAATATTCTACTTCTATATTTCTAAACCTGCACTGCAATTGAAAATAGTGTGTTGAGACTTCTACTAATGGAACATTTTATTTGCTTGTTCATTTTCAGCAGCATATGTTTTTTTTTTGGACATCTGTAAATTATATTAAGACTATTATTACATGGTGTTACGAGGTTGCTGAATATTTTAGTCATACATTTTGCAACATTTTTAATTTTGATTTTTCGGTTTGTTTTTTTGAAAAGCTGAGAATTGTAGCTACCGATGGTGGTGGACTGAAAGCAACTGGAACCGTCTTGATTAGTGTCAATAGAAACCTGAATGACCCCGAGTGGCTTCAAACTACATACACCACAACCATCTCTGAGAATACAGGTGTTGGTACCGAGGTTATACAACTGCAGGCCAGGGATGTGGATGCTTTGGTTAGTACTGTAGTAATTTCAATTATTATTGTTACAAATAAGTGATTCCTTGCATTGCAGTGAATAATCTAGGTAATAATCTTAGCAAGGAGCAGTTTTAAATGGTCAACCTTAAATATTATTTGTTAACTCTCAACAACTTTACAAGTAACCTGACTTGGTTAGGTATTAGACATCTTTATTTGATTGTGTTCTCTACATTCAGTTGAGATTATGAAATTTTCATGTACCTAGACAGAAAATTAAAAAAAAAATAGTTTTAAATGAGAAAATAAGAATAAATTAAGTACATGACATAATAAAAGTACGGTAATCGATTTTAATATTAAGAAATTATTTGAGTTTTAAAAGTATTTGATTTTACCACCCCGGTAATAAAATTTTATTTCAGAATGAGCTTTTTAGTGCACAAATAGATAAAGAAGAAACATTTCAATTTGTTCAAGTTTGAATGAATATAATTATATATTAACATATTCACATGTACTTTATACCAAAAATATCACTTTGTCTTGAAAGATGAAAGGTGTGAGTAATGAAAACAAACTGTGAATTACAAAAATAAAATGAGAGTAATGAAAACAAACTGTGAATTACAAAAATAGAATGAGAGTAATGAAAACAAAATGTGCGTATGAAAATAAAGTGTTAGTATGAAAAATAAAATGAGAGTAATAAAAACAAAATGAGAGTAATAAAAACAAAATGAGAGTAACAAAATATGACATTAACAAAAACAAAAAGTAATTATTTTGACTATTTTGTGTCTTGATGTTAACTATGTATCTTATATCACAGGCACCTCATAACCAGTACCAGTTCACAATGGTGAGCAGCAACCAGTTTGCTCAAAATTACTTTGAAATAGTTGATAATGGCATCAGAGTGAGACAGTCTCTTACAAGTGTTCCATCAGTTAATCAGTTCCAGGTAAGTACTAGCAGTAATTTTAAATTTTGGGAATTTTTTTTTATAAAAAAGGAGGGGGGGGTTAGAAGGATACAATGTTTAAGGGAATTGGAGGTTGGGTATTATTGGATTGATTGATTCAGTTGGAAATCATGTGTCGAAAGTCATTTGTAATAAATGAATGTCTTGTTGTTGAGTTAGGGAAGGGAAATAACTCTTAGAAAGCTGAATGACCCCCTCCCACACTAAAATAGAAGTTGAACCTGATAAAAGGGATTATTCAGGGTAAAATTTCATTTCTAACTTTTTTTGTTGAAAATATAATGAGAAACTTTCAGTTACAAGTTATTACACCTACAAAATAAATACTGCTTAAAATGAAATATTGCCATCTTTTTAAAGTAATCAACAGGTTAACAGCAAAGTATTCCAAAAACGGAAGCAGATCTTGCAATTGTTCCTTGTACTTTCAGTTTAGGATTTAGATATTCATACAATTAAAGGGACGCTTAAAACTAATAAACAAACAAAGATATTCATACAGTTTTACAGTGTCCAAACTGATGCAGACGTATTATATATTTGATTTCTATTTTCATTGTTTTCATCAGTTCTCTGTAAGTCTTAGTGATAAGGGAACACCACAGAGAACCGCAGCTGCTCAAGCACCAGTCACGATCATTGTCCAGAGAAACACAAACGCTCCCTTCTTCAATGCAAGCTACACCAGAGTGATCAGAGAAGATGTCAACATCGGGACATCAATTGTTACAGTCCGGGCTTATGATTCTGACACTAATGTAAGTTTTAAGTGCATTCTTATCTACACAGTGATCACATTTCTTATATGTTGAGTTTTGTAAGATATGCCAATTAGATTGACTGTCTGGGTCATGTCCTTAGCTAACATGTGAGCAAAATATTTTACACAAATTTTCTGTTAGCCATTGCAATGGTTACCAAACATGATAATTGGCTTTCTTGCTATGTATATTAATCATGAAATATGTCTACAGGAATGATATGTAGCTAGCCTAGCTCTGAAATTTATTTCCAGGAAGTAAATAACATTAATCAGGGAAATCAAGGCCATTGTTGTTTGCAGTAAGACAGTCATATATTAACATACAGCAAAACTAAAAAACAACAAAAAACAATAATTTTACTTAATGCTACATAAGTTGCTTGTTCACTTATAAGTCTCTCATTCTGCTGTAAATCTGTTTGTAAAAAGTGTTGAAAACAATTTTTTTTTTTTTTTTTATGTACCTGTATGAATGTAAATTAAGTAATCTGTGGTGTTGAAATTTCAGCCCCAGTTTGCCACAATTTCGTACTCAGTAATTGGAGATGATACAGCACCCACTTACTTCCAAGTTGGTAGCTCAACTGGTGTTGTAACCACAAGAGATAACCTGAGGAATGAAGCCACAGACTATTACAGGGTAGGTATTAGTCACAGAATGAACAAAATTACAGAGGAAGACCATTGAAAATGGAAGTTAAAGTGAAAGTGAAAGTAGAAAATGTACCAAAGAAGGATTGTGATTCTGCTTTTCTATAGAATATTCCATGTACAGATGTGATTAGATTTGTTTGTTTTTAATTGGGGTTTAAGTCATGTCTAGGTCGCATTGTATCGGTGAAATAACATGCAACAGACACATTGACACAATACTTCACTCTGTCCTTTCTCCTACCATGAATGCTGAGCACTTAGCAAGGAGTAAGAAGATTACCTAACTTTAATATCTTGGGATTTAACGCAGAGAGTTTTCAAATATATCTTTATACAGTAAATGTATTCTAACTCCTTTTAAGTGCTGATGACCTAAGATGCTTGTGTTATGTTCCTGTTATTAAACAAAATAATTGATAGATAACAACTTACAGTATAATTTAATTTAGGAACATGATCTTGCTAAATCCATTTTAAAATTGAGATTTCAATATTCCACAAAACAAAAATAAGCAGATTTTATTTTATTAATTCAAATTAACACTAACAATTTGTCTCCATACTTTATTTTCAAGCTGCTACAGTCATTTTGCGCTATTTTTGTGAATGTTAAAATTGATGTATTTCAGATAAGAGTTGTAGCAACAGATAATGGAGGACGTCAGGGAACGGTTATTGTCTATGTGACAATCCAGAGGAATTTCTTTGCACCAGTTTGGCAACAGCAAAGTTACAGTTTCCAGGTGTCGGAGATCCAAGGTGTAGCTGTAGAGATTGGTCGTGTTACAGCAAACGATGCTGACACTCAAGTATGTATGGAATGTACAGTACCTATACAATATGATTATGTGCATACATGTACAAATATGTGTAAATTCATATATTTCTGTGAACATTTTCTATCAACCTTAATGAGTAGATGTCGCATTGATGAATGTGCTTAGGTTCCTAAATCACATACTTAGTGCCATAACCACCTAATTACACTGATCCATAATCCATCAGTTTAGATTTATTGTCATGTGTTATCTTGGAATAAAAGTCATTTGTACTATTTGCAAGGATTTGCTTGTATGTTAAATGAATATCATCAGTCAGTTATATGAAAGAGTAAATTCTAGCCTATATTTAAGTTGTGTATTTCAATGTTATATTTTCCTGTACTCTTTACACATATCAATATCTACGTCATCTTCTATTTTGCTTAGCCTCCAAACAACCAAGTTTTCTATGAGATTGATACCACTCCGCAAAATTCACTTGGTGACAGTTACTTCCAAGTGGACCGTAATACAGGGGCCATTAGCGTGAAGAATCCCCTTTATGCAGACTCTACTAATGCTCAACAATATCAGGTATTTGAGTTTAACAAACCTTTTCCTTGTAACTATTGTTACATTGACATTATAAGATTGGAATGATGGAATCTAGTACTTATTGTGTAGTAACATTTTTAATAATTTCAGGTTAAGGGATGTTGTGCTTAAAATTTCTCAGAAGATGCCATAGTCTATTATAGAGATTTCATTTACACCTTCCAAGAACTAATATTTTTTTGGTTTGTGCAGGTATTAAATTATTTTTCATTTGTTTTTCTATTCCATGTCCATTTGAAAAGTACTATTGTATCTTTAGTTTCATTACAGTGAAATTATATTTGTGTGTTATCCCTTTCAGATCTACATTAAAGCTTTTGATGGTGGTGACCCCTCTCTTGCGGCCACTAGCAGCATCGCTGTGTTCATATCAGTTGTGCGTAACAACAATGCACCGCTTTTTATAAACACCCCATACGGGGTATCAGTAGCTAGAGACCAGAGTGTCGGTACAAGTGTTTACCGTGTTACTGCAGTGGATGGAGATACTGGGGTATGTCACTAAAGCAGTATTTCTAACCTTTCTAAGCTTGTTGAAATAAAAACCTTGTTGTTTCCACTGTGTTACTTAGCTCTTCAACAGTTTAACTGTGTTAAATGCAGCTTTCTTTTCATTTGCATTTGTGTATTTAAATTTTGATAGAAAAGTTCAAAGGATTCAATCTGTTATAAAATTAAATATCTCTTGAATGATTTTCACAAAAAGGTACTAAACTTTAAATGGAATCTTTCTTCTTACTTTTATTTGTTTTCAATTGTTTCCAGACTTTCCAACAAATTACATATGCATTGGTTGGAGTTGACAGTGCAACAACTTTCTTTGATATTTCGCAATCAACTGGAGAGATAACAGTAAAACAGAGTTTATCACAGGATTCTAACACAATCTACAGGGTAAGTATGTACTAGCACATGACTGACACTTTACAGTATACCGTATTTATTCTAATAAACTCCCGGTCTCTAACACTGTCCACCCCCCTACTTTGACGCCCAAAATGAGTGACTTTTTCCTCCCTCCAGTGGATTTTGACAAACCTCTAATAGTCGATTATTTCCATTAAACACCAATCCCTACTATTAAATTCTTATCTGTTCTATTAAATGCCCGGGCGTTTATTAAAACAAATACGGTAATTTATATCATATGACTTGTACTGTGGTTACTATCAATGTCTTGAACTCTACAGTATAATTCCTACCACATGACTTATCCTTTATAATAAAATTGCTGTCACATGACTGATACTTTACAGTATAATTACTATCACATGACTTATCCTTTTTAATAAAATTGCTGTCACATGACTTATACTTTACAGTGTTATTACTATCACATGACTTATACTGTAAATTGTAGCACGTGTATTATACTTTAAAGTGTTAATACTATTACTTGTCCTATGGTTCTATATTGTCATTACTATCACATGACTTATGATCTAGAGTAAATATTGTCATGTGAGCTGTACTTTACAGTGTAATAACTATAACATGACTTATACTGTAAATTGTATCACATGACTTATACTTTACAGTGTATTACTATCACATGAATTATTCATTGATTTAGGCATTATTTGTGTATATTATACCTTATTTAAGAATCCTATAATCTTATTAGAGAAAGAAACAGTGATAAGTTTTTGTCAATCTGTTGATTTCAGAATTATTGTTTGACAGTAACATATTTATACTATTTCAATTTAGTTATTGGTTCAAGCCTATGACAATGGTTATCCATCTTTGTCCGACACTGAGGTTGTCACGGTTACCGTCAACAGAAATCTGCAGCCCCCTGTGTTCCAGCAGGTTAACAGGAACATTACTATCTTAGAAACTAGAGCTCTTGGTGAGACGATTACCTCGGTATCCGCAGTAGACCCAGATGGCAATGTAAGTAACAATGTGACTTTATAAACTGTATTTTTTTTATAATTAGCATTAACCTAGGGCTGTTCCACAATACATTTTGTAAATTATGTATATGTAATAAGTAAAAAGCTTGGAGAGAAAAAAAACCCAAAAACTTAGGGCTGTTCCATACAAGATTACATGTGGGGAATGTTGGAAACATTTTATTTTAGAATTGATTGTTGGTGGACTAAAAACCTGTTGTTACTTCTCCTTAGGTCAACTTATGTTAAAATTAGGTGGATGATTTTGGTTATTGAAAAAGTACCTCTCAACACATACACATGTACACATTTACACCTTTTTGCCTTTTGCCTTTTGATTAGGATATAAATTGAAGGAAGATAGTAAATCTGTAATTCTATAAGTTAACAGAAAGGTAAACACAAGAACATCAACATTATACTGAAACATATATTTGAATCTTAATTGATATCAAAATTAGATTATCTAGAAGTTTTAGAGTTTGCTTTCTACATTTCAGTCAAATTCCATTGTGTACACAGCAACTGGAAGTGCAGAAGCATTGCAGTATTTTTACCTGAACCCAACAACAGGAGCAATATCTGTGAGACGACCACTAACTGATGATGGAAACTTTGGAAATGACCGCTATCAAGTATGTTTTGAGTCAATATAACTATTATACTATTGTGTTTATATTAACCTCCAGCCTAAAATAAAAGTTTGTTATACTAAAA
>JAUMGZ010164034.1:0-15855 GCA_032359645.1 Pododesmus macrochisma
GGCTTATTGTCAGATCAACAGCTAAGGTCATTTACGGACGTGCCAGTTTTACTGGTGGAGGAAACCGGAGTACCCGATGTAAGCCACCGACCTACGGCAAGTCACTGGCAACTTTCTCACACTAACACGCCCCGGGCGGGAATCGAACTAGGAGGTGAGAGGCTCTTGTGATTACAAGTCGGCGACTTTAACCACTAGGCCACCGCGGCCCCTTAGGAAGTCATAGAAAGTATGTCTTATCGTTTACTAACAAGTTTGGCTTGAATCTAAAAATGACTAAAGATATTAAGAATTGAGCTCACATTCATGTTGCTATCTTTAATACAGGTAATTTTGGCAACCTTGAATTTTGACATATGTGAACTTTAAACTTGTTAGGGTTTTATTCTAAAAGAAAAATGCCAATATAATTTTTCGTTTTAATTCAACCAAACGAACTAAAGAAAATAAATATACTGTATTGCAAAATTGAGCTTCAGTAACAGTGACCTTAACTATGACAAGTGAGCCCTATAAACAATAAGGTATTTCCTTTCCTGACAGTGACCCAAGATACGAAGTTGGTCTAAAGAAAGTGTGTGAAAATTAATCACGCAATTTCTTGTTTCTATTTTCAACAGCGGTGACCTTGACATTTAACCTTTAGAACCCAAAATTCAATAGGATTTTTCCTATCCTAAAAACCTAAACCAACATACCAAGTTTTGCTCTGATCCAACCAAAGGAACTTAATATGCTGTTGAGTAGGCAACTTATACGCATATTTATATTTTCAATAACGAAGACATTGACTTTTAACACATACGCACTAAATTCAATAGCGTTATGCCTTTTCTGACAGGGAACTTACATGGCATTGTTTGAGTAAATACGTATACAATCAGTAAAATCATCAATGTAAGGTAACTCATTTGTCGACAGACGATTCCGGTTGATGAAATCCCCATGGTCCTACAATAAAACGTTCTAATTTGGATGGGGAAGTACATTTTTTGACGATGGCCACCAAGTCGGCCATCTTGGATTTCATCTAAAAAATCTCATGCACACAGGACAAATATTGAACACATTAGATATTTGAAAACACTATGTTTAGAGAAAATTTTTCAATATTTCCGCTATTGTTTGCAAACAATTAAGATTGGTAGTCTTCCTACAACGACACTCCATACAACAGTAAAGTCAGCACCCATGTTGCTACAACCGTTGCGATGGCTCTTTTGTAGAACGTATGGCTTTATGTTCCGGTAGGCGAGGGTTCGAATTCCACCCGCGTAAAACCCAAGACGTAATAATTAGGTAATCCTCCCGCTCCCTGCTAAAAGACTCATTATTTATGAGTAGGAAAAGGACTGGTTGACTCAGTGTAAGGATAATGTGACCGAGTGAAGTATCATGGCAATGTGTCTGTTGTGTGATTTTTCAGCGAGACAGCACTATAAAGTCGCCAAAAGTGTTCACTGTCACAAGCAGACACCGTCTTTCGATATTATCTATATATGAGTTGAAGGGACGTTAAACCAAAATAAAATTTGAAGTAAAAGTTTTTCCTACCTTACTGGGAAACGACACGAAAACATGACATATAGGGCAACATACAAAAACAAAGAAATGTAAAAGGTACATACATGGTCAATATCACTAAGCATGGCGAAATACAGGAATGTTTATAATTTAAATTGCGATATTGTATATAGCTGATATCAGTCATTTCAATGAATTTACATCACTGCAGATATGAAACACAATAATTTAAACTGGACCTAATTAACTTTCATGTCTTATTTATTGTCTACAAAATCTATGCCCGTTTTAGTTAGATGTCGGAGATTGTTTTTGTTCTTTTTATATACATAAGGTCACATATAAACAAAGATTAGATTATCTGTAAAATAACCGCACATGTCCACTTGGTTTATAAATACATTGTTTGCGTTATTTTTTGCTTCTTCCTCTTATAAATATCATATTTATCGGAGGCATGATACAGGTTGCATTTTTGTACTGTTATCTCATTAGCAGATAAAATATTTATCAAACTACATTGCACAAGTCTACCACTCTATACCTATATAAAATGTAAGAAGTCTGCGTCTACCATTGTACATCTATATACTGCATGTCGGCGTTCGTTAAACCCCGTGATTCCTGAGACAATGACCCCATAAACACCAAAAGAGAATGTAAGTCTATTAACATAAGTGTTTAACAAAGAAAAACTTTAAACATATTATCTGAAGCACTTTGGGGTTCTAGTTCCAAGACTTGATTTTTTTTTTTAATATTTAACCTTCTCTTATTTTGTTCACAGATGTTGACATGTCGAGACATAACCTGATAAAAAAGAAAAGTTCAACAAACTCAACCAAACGGAGGAGCAGGCTACCCCTGAGCCAAACGGTAAACAGAATAAACAAATCATAGTATCATTGTATGGTTCGATTGGCAACATTTAGTTCGTTCTTGTACATATTCTACCTTTTTTGCTGAACCGACATTATGATGTGGTATTTAGTAAGGTACAATGTACTGCATTTTTCGGAAATCACCGGTAACGTTTATTTCAAATTTCTATATTTAAGGAAGGCCCGTTTCAGTTGCAAGTTTTGTGTTTTATACTTCTTGTGCACTTCTTGACATTTCAGTTATATGTATAGTTTCCTCATACTTCTTACGAAAGTTACATGTTTTGTACTTTTGTGGTTCTAAACAATGTACTTTAGGTATTAATTTGGTAAAAATTGAAGAATAGTTGAACATATTCATATTTGGTCTTGCTCTAATGCACATTGAGCAAAGTCTTTAATCCATTAGTAAATATTAAGTTGAGAATGTGTCTCTCGGTGTCAATTGTAGCTCGATTTTAACACTGTTTTACTAATACCATTTGAGTTAATATTATATTCTATCTGCGTGAATATTTTTTGTCGACCTTATTATCATAATGCATTCTGGTCTTTGTGGACCCAATTCTTAGAGATTTGTTTTCAGTTTTTAAGCCAATGTTTGGAATAATCACAATTGATATTTGTTATCGATAAAAGAAATAAAGTGCCTTCCCAAAAGACACTTTTATAAGGAACACTTTACCAGTGCCTTCTGTAAATGATAAATTCATACCACCTTGCAGCACTTTGCTCCGGAAATGTTTTAACCCCCGATATTTGACGAGAGGGCCTTCGTCATTTGTTCCAGGTCCTACAATGCATTCCCAGTCAATTATGAATTAAGGACCTAAGTAGTTATAGCCGAGAAACGAGCCCCGGAAGTGACGTCATGGAGAATACGATTTCACAGAGATAGCAATTTAAATGCAAATTCAAATTTGCCAACTCAATCTGATTTACATTTCGACCCTTTTAAAAACAAAATCAGTCAGTTGTTTAATTATATTGAACCATATATTATAAACAAAATATCTCTGCTGACGAGAACTGGTATGGGGCGTAATACTGAAACGGTGATAACACTATAATGAATTGTAGAAGAAATAAAAAATAAAACGGCGTCTAATAGACTGTATGGTCCACAACAGCTGCCCAGCAGATTACATCGAACATTCTCATTTTTACTGAGCGCAAAGCCCAATACTGGTCTCTTTTTCAAATCATACTTATTGCTGGTATATTTGTTGATTTAGTTTTTTATCAAGGGGGTAGGAAACGATTGTTTACATATTATCAGCGTATATATAGTAATGTGTGTGTGTGTGTGTGTGTGTGTGTGTGTGTGTTCTTTTGGTTTCGTTTTTTTTTTACTAATATTCGTTGTAATTCTATGTTCCGTTTAATGAGTTCTGATGATTGATTATACAAGTAGAACCATTTTATTTGTTTCAGTTACTCCGTAATGCCTCCCTTCGCAGTACTACACATAAAGATTTAGATACATTTGGCCTTGAGCATGGATACCCTGAACCATGCCCGCCACCACATCGCAAAAAGGATATTTTTAACGCCGACGACTTCACAGATGTCGAAAGTCACATCCGACAGGTAAACCCTATTCAAGATTAGTTGGTTTAAAAATGTTATGGAGATTGTGGTCTCATAGACTACACCATTTCAAATACATAATTCGTTGTGTTATCTTATATACTTTGTCGAAATATACGATTTGTAATGTCCGTTTCCAACGAATCAACTTAAACTTGGTTAAAACATATCCTTTGCAAAATTATGTGAAGTAACAATTACATTTCATGGCAAATGTTTTCTCTATTCAAGGCTCCCCCTGGGACAGAGAATAGTTACCAAAGTCTCATGGAGTACATATTACAAAATGTTAAATCAGACGTGGCAAAAGTACGAGCTGTCTTTTTCTGGGTTACGCTTCAGAAAATACCACTCCTTCTTTGTCAGAGAGATGTGCCACCGGTCGACACCCCTTCCGGGTACCTTCATCTAATACGCGAGAAAAAAGGCAGCTACTCCAAGATGTTTGCAGATCTTTGTAGGTAAGTTTGAACATTAAATGTTCTTTTTTAACAATTGATATTCATATAATTACCAACATTACCAGTACGAAAAACGATATTTGTATCGCATTGAAACGTGTATTTAAACATTTATTTACATTGCAGAAAGGCCAACGTACCTTGTGTTGTTATTAATGGAATGGCTAAAAGTATAGCTTACGATGTAGGCTGTAAGATCGATGCCAAACGTTTGGTGAATTCCTGGAACGCCGTGTACGTCGAAGGAGGATGGCGTCTAGTACATCCATACTGGGCAGCGATGTCTGCACAAGGGTATAACTCTGGCCGATGGAGTGTAGTAGAATGTCCGGATTTCCACGAGGATCTACAGCCAGATGGGAACACTAGCAGGTCGTATATTCTTCACACAATGGTGAATGATTTCTTTTTCCTGACCGATCCGGATCAATTTATTACAAAATGTTTACCTGAGAGTCGGAAGTGGCAACTCCTTCCAAAACCAATATCTAAATCAGAATTCGAACAACTTCCCTTCTTACAACCGACTTTTTATTTATTAGATTTACAACTGCTTAACCAACATTCGTGTGTTGTACATTCGGAAAATGGTAAAGCAGACATTCAAATACAAATGCCAAGCGAATCTCATATTCGTCTGATATTCATTTACAAGCTTTATCGTCTGCGTGACAATCAGGATGAAGGCGAGTACGAGTATTTCCATCTCGATAGGTTTGTGCTGCATCATTGTAGAGGATGCACAGCCTTCTTTCAGGTTCGGTTTCCGCCCGTTGCAGTTGGAGAATACAAGCTAGAACTACACTGCAGGGATCCATTATTGAGACTAGTTTCAGAATGGATATGCGATTTCCATATCATTTGCGATGAGGGCATGGAAGAATGTACGCCTTTACCAGTGGTACCATCCATCGGCTGGGGTGTTGGACCTGAACTGGCCAAATATAATGTCGAGTCTGAAACCGTCACCGATGGCGTTGTGAGCATAGACAAGTCTTTGATATCCGAGTTTGTCTTTACCAGGGATGAGAATGTTAATATGCACGCCGAAATTTTACATAATACATTATCAAAATCCGAGCTTCTGAAATGTATAAAACAAGAGGACAGAGATAACAACAAGACTGTCATCCGAATCAAACCACCAGTGGAAGGAGAATACGCTCTGCAATTGTTCTGTAAGAAAAAGAATGGTGTTATGTATGATAACGTATGCAACTTTCTTCTGCAAAGACACAAAGTGGTAGAGGTGAGTGACAATTGACTGTGTGTGTCTTGTTTATTTACAATGGAAGTAAGATTATCTATTAACGTTAGATTCGCAGAGATTTTTATAACTAGATATTCTGCTTAGAAACATACGATCAGGCAAAAATACGAAATATATTTATACATATTTTGTTTGTTAAATATTTAACTCTAAAAATACAGTGTACAATCTTGTTACAAAGAAAACATACAAGAAAATCTTGAGCGATTATCAAATTGCCTACACCATTAGATTTGACTAGAATTTATAACCGCGGCACTTTGCGAATAGCCTAGGCAACCAGCAGAACGTATTCATTATTGAAAAGACTATTGTTAAATGACGACAGACGTAGACCACAAGGCGGTCCGCAAACGAAGAAAACCGACGCATTTTTATTTTTGACATATGATGAACAATCGCGTCGGATTTTGTTATATATTTCTTAGCACATGATTTTCATTCAATTTCTTACCGTATGTTATAACTGTTATTCATATTTCCAAAGAAGCATTGTACCTTGAAACTTAACTGTAAATATAGTTTGTTTTTTTTTTGTTTTTTGTTTTTTTTGTTTTTTTAAGTAAACAGTAAATAAGAAGGGTATATGATAACTGTTTTAATTTCAGACTAAAAGTAAGGTAGAACTGCGAGAAAGGTTGATTAATGCGATGGAAGGAGGTGCATCTATCGAGATTGAGAAATTATTAGAGGAATTTGCAAGAAAGGGCATGCAAGATCGTGGGGATATTACAAAAGCAAAACGAAAATTTCTGAAGAGTCGATTTGACAAAGGTTTGTATTTGTTATCAAATTCTTCCGGTAAAAGCCAATACATTTCATTTCATTTATGTCGTTCATTTTCTAGTGTGAACCCTTACTTTGTAATTAAAAAGTTACGCAAGAAGAAATAGGATCAACGAAACAAAGGTTATTGACAAACAAACAATAGCTTCCTCAGAAAGTCACCAAACAGAATGAACAAGCAAATTGCGACGAGCATTTAAAAATTACGTCAAACCAACCAAAAGGGGGAGAAGACCTCGCTCTTGACCTAAAGTCGTATAATTAACGATATTTAACCTTACCTACAAGAAATGGCATGAATGTTGTGTTGTCTACGAGTATAAATAATACTATTTCATCACAAAAAATAACCATGTTTCAAAGTTATCTTAAATTTCAGTTTGAAATAAAGATCTATTACTGTATACAGTTTGTTCAGTAACTCAACTTTTATTTACAGAAATTCATGAAGCAATGGCGACCAAAAATCTTGATAAACTTGAAAAACTTATGCAAAATCTTAGTGATACCTCACTAAAGACTTCACTAAATACTCGGTTGGTTGAGGACGCCGAAGCTCTTCTAAGTAGACTACGCAAACTTAAGCGACTGCGAAAAGCTGTTCTTGATATGGATGCCAAGAGCATTTCTGAAATCAGGAGTTATCCAAAACCACCACAAGCTGTCCACGGGGTGATGGCTGCAACATTTATACTTCTGGGTAACAAAGAAATAGATCTGCAGGTTTGATACTTTATACGTTAAATTTCCTATTTTGACTAGGCGCACATTCAAAAATGTTGACAAGACAATTTTATGTTATTGTTAAGGGTATGGTTTTTGTACGTCATAACCATCGTGGTTTTTTTGTATTTACCTCCCCTTTGGCTTTGTAGCTTTGATTTGCCAAAGCCTTGCCAGTCTATTCTATTCAATAGTGTCCATAAATGACGGCTTTTTCGAAGCTAGATCTGGAGTTCGGGACGGGGGTATCTCACACAGAGTATCGGCTCTTTCCTCTTATAAATATCATATGTATTTGAGGCATGTTTCAGATTGCATTTGTATTTTCATTATAAAATCTATGTATTTGAGATATCCTTTAATTTATTCTTCTTCAAATAAGAATTTATAGTGGGTCAATTAAACACATGCCCAGTATCAAAGGACAGTGATAAGAACGTATTATTTCATCTATTAATTTGGGGAAAATAGAATGGTGAATTTTTTTACATACATATTTTTGTTTTTAGATGCTGGTACATGTAATGTATTTTTTCTGCAAGACATTTCATAGTACCAAATGTATTCAGTCAACCAAAAACTTCTATTGAGAATTGTTTTGTTCTCGCTTTCAGCTTAATTTAATTTCCAAACACTCAATAGTAAATATGGAGAAAAAAAACGTTAAAAGCCATGCTGTTAAGGTTTTTTTTTATATTTGAACCAACCTTTTTTCAGAAATGGCAAAAAGTTCAGGGTCTTATATCAAAAAAGGGAAAAGATGGTCTAAAAAGGAGAGTCGCTGCCTTGGATGCTAGCAAAATAAAACAACACGCCATAAACCGAGCTAAGTTTATCTTGGAGAAGTACGACATGGAATCAGTACAGATAGCCAGTGCCGGGGCAGCTACCTTCTACCAATGGGTATGAACAATTGTTTTTTTTTTTTTTTTTTTAATAATACTGTGTTTTAGTGAGATGGTCGAGGCCTCATTAACCGGTTTTACCACACCACCTGGTTTCAAGCTGGGTAACCGTCCTAAGCCGGTCCGAGTTGATTACTAGTCTTGAGGATTGTTGTGACGTCTATTTATTTCGTTTTATCCTGGTGCTGAATTGTTTGATGCGGCTACTGTTGGTTGTCAATGACTCATGTTCTGTTGACTCGACTCACCTATCCTAGTGGTTTTTTGTTATCCATTTTGACTCGTCAAGTCAAGTGTTGATATCTAATATATGTATATCAATATATGTAATTTATAAATAAGATGACATTGAAGGTCAAAGTGAACGTGATATAGTGACAAGACAAAACATATGCAAGTCATCATTATCCAGAATAATAATAACGTTCAATAGATCTTTTATACATGTATTTGCCGACCTTTAAAGCTTTGAATTGGGAAGCAGTTCCTTCACGAGCAACATTTAATGTTTAAGTAAGATTAAATAGGCAATATCATCATGTTGCAAAGAAGATGCCGTGCGAATTACCGTAATTTTGGTCAAAATAGTGAATCATTGTTAAAGATAGACTTTGTAGGCAGGTATAAAATTTGCAAAACCTGTTAGATATTAAAAGTGGTTTTGTCTAATCTCAAACCTTAAATTCATTTTCTCATGCAACATATTATCATTTTGTGAATATAAGGACTTGGAATTGCAAAGTGATTATCTTCTTTTTCATAGCAAGACCCTTCATTAATAAATAAAGAAAGATTGTCAAATAATATTTCATCATTTTCGCTTCTAGTTTTTCAATAGAGTTTGTGATGTTTACTTTTTAGTTAAGAAGTGTTAGTGTGTGTGTGTGTGTGTGTGTGTGTGTGTGTGTGTGTTAAGGGCTTAGTGTCCGATCAACAGCTAAGGTCATTTACGGACGTGCCAGTTTTAATGGTGGAGGAAACCGGAGTACCCAGAGTAAACCACCGACCTGGCAACTTTCTCACACTAGGCCACCCCGAACTAGGAGGTGAAGTGTGTGTGTGTATTATTTGCCTATGTCCATGGGCTTGTCTCTTTGGAATATCATCTCGGTTTTTCGTATTTATTGCTTTACATATTATTCAAATAACTATTTACCATATTCCATATCTAGTATTTGAATTGTTTTATATCACTAATTAATGGAGTCACACTGCCGAGTATAAATAAAACAAACTCACCTTACATCAAGGTTAATTTATTATTCTTATTTCTATATTTAGGCAACAACTATGATCCATGATGCAGAAACAAGTATACAAGCGCCTGATAAACCAACGGAATAAACTCTTCTTATATGGAAGTACTATTTCAAAAAAAGAAATTAGATACATTTGAACTAATGTACCATTAAGGAAAGAAAGGGAAGATAACACTGTTTAAAATATGTATAGAAACAAAAATTACTGAATAATATATGAGCTTAAGTTGTAAGATCTATTAGTTATAATTATCTTTTAAATTAATATTTATTGTAGCTTAATTAAAAGGATTGATCTAAACAGAAAGTTTACAAAATCGTATATTCAAGTGCACAGGTGTTGTATATTGCAGACATGGGATCATCAGAACAAAAGAAATTGACAAACAAACAAGAGCAACACCAAACAGTCAATTTACAGTTATCACCAAAATGAAGTTAAAAGCTATGACAGATCACCGTGCCTTTAACAAACTTGTGTATGGATGTTGTAACTTGTGGTACTAAATAAGCAATGCATTAAGTTCTAGATTTCTGGTGGAACATTTCAAATTTTCACAATTTATTCCCGAAGCAGTGAACAAATATGATTCCCCTTATCAAAAGGTTACCTCCTGCAAGTTTAGTTAAAACTAATTTTAGAGTAACTCAATTTTTTTAAAACTTTAACTATTTGCAATGGTGAACTTTGACCCCAAAATACTCAAGCTATAATTGACCCCAGGGTAACACATTGAATAAAACTGCTTCTCTATAGCCTAATGTTTGCTACATAAGTTGATCCAGATTTAAGAATTTATAAAATTTACAGAATGCATATGACTGTTTTGTGTTTTGAAAGATAAAACAATACACTAGAGACTAAATCATACATATCAGCAATCTAGTTAAAACTGAAATATGTTTCGCAATAATTCATTTCCAAACATTTTATCACATTTCTCACTAATGCCAGTTATGAGAATTTTATGAATCATAAACATTTGTGCTCTGAAACAACTGAATAAGATATATTAACATACACAAACTAGAAGCCATTATATTCATATTTATTTAGTGTTTAAATACAAGCAGTATTTTAACAGTCACACTGTTAGATTATCTAAAAAACCGTTTGTAAAGAACATCAAACCAAGCAATAGATGACATGATTAAATCAATAATCAGACCATACTAACTCACCCATATAAAAATTACACAATGTTGAAATAATGATCACAATATCTTTATCATATATACCATCATAAACTTAACACAGCACTGATTATTATACTTCATTATGCATTCAATGGTTGGTGAACCAAATATGTCAACTAAACACGAGTTTCAGCTAGTTATTACTAATCATTTCTCTGCATACATTGGTATGACTGTTATATGCTGCCCGTCAGTTCCATTATTACGTTAATTTATCACATTATAGTTCAGACTTTTTTGTTGGTTTTTGCGATGTCTCCTCATTTGATTGCGATTCTTTCTTTGGATTTGATTCATCCTGTGACGTTTCACCACCTGCTCCCTGACTTAACATTTCCTGCGTATTACTTTCCGTGTTTTTACTAGTACTATCTACAGATGAGCCTGCAGCACCTGAATCAGAGTTTTCTCCCTTACTGCTGCTTGACAATTGGGGAAACTTTTCTTCCATGAATTTAAACACTGATTGCATACAGCTGTAACTTGTGTAGTCATGTTTGTCTGTACCTGAAAAATTTAGAAGTTAATTGATACTTTTCTCTCGAATTTTAATTATATTAAAACATTTCTCACAAATTTAAGTTAATTGATTCATTTCTCTCAAATTCTAGTTAAATTAAATGAATATATTTTTCTCAAGTTTTAGTTAACATTTAACTTAACATCACAATCACCTATATATATACATACAAATTTTCATCTTTATTTATTTTCATGTTTGTTCAAAACATAGAATGGGCTCATAAATTCAATTCGACAAAAGCTTCATGTATCAAATATAAAATAAAGTTTACTAAGATATTAATGTTCTAAAACAAAGCAACTAACCTGCTGAAACTGTGGGACAGAAGTCAATTCTAGTGTCTATGGGTGTGTCAAGATCTTCATATGATGATGCCCAATTCTTTGCCCTCTGAAATAAATATCTCACTTATACACTAAATATTCATCTCATAACATTATGTGGTCTGTCATAAGCATTAGAATTTTACAGATTAAGAATTTTGTTTATCTTTGCTTGTCGGCTAAATTATAATTATTTCAATTTTACAATTTATTACACCTCATTGCCTAAAATGGACATGTAGCCATTATAATGAATATTTTAAATTGATGAATTAAGATATAGCAATGATTTTTATACTTCATTGTTGTCTTGTATAAAATATATGTTACACAAGCCTAACTAAACTTAAGAAATTTCCACTATCTACAAGAACATATATTACAAAATTATTATGATAGTAAGTAAGTCACCGTACCTTTTTGTAAAATTCTTTGATACTATCTGGAGTATTTTTACTAGCCATAGCATGGACAGAATCTGTTAAGGCTATCCCTAAAACTCGGTTTTCAAATTCTTCAAGATTATCTGTTGCCTGCAGAATAAAAAGTGCAAATTTTCCGTCAGTCAAATTAAATACATTTTCGAATTCTGTAACATTTAACATAAACTTAAATCTGAAACTAAAATTCAACAAATAAGCAAATTCCTCCATACACAGGAAATAGTTGACAGACATAAAGTTTGTCTAGAAATTATCTCAAATTGTCTCATATATTTTCAAAGAGTGTGATATAGTCTCATGGAGTGATAGTCTCATGAAGTGTAATATAATTTCAAAGGATATTATGAAACAGAACCAGCTCTGCCATGATTCGAACCCCTGACCCCTAGGTTGTTGAAAATTCTTTTAGGTTTGAAAATACATTATCAAAGAAATATTTTAGATTTTGATAGATGATGGTGTATTACTCACAAGTTCCAATGTGCTGACACCTCCAAAACTATGAGCCACAATGCCGATTGACTTGGCCTTTGATCTCTGGAAATAGTTGCTCCACAGAGTATCAACATGTTCCTCTGGGCAACTGCTACCCTAATGAAGCAATCAGAAATTACATTGATCATTCAATACGAAATAAAAAGTAAATACTATGAAATACACCAGAAGAAATACATGTACATTGTAACCTGCCTTAGCGACCACCTGTATTTAAGGATCTTCTGCTTATAAAGACCACTTTCTTGCAGTTCCAAATGGAGCATTTCAGTACAATCTTACCTCTATATAGTGACCACCTACTTATTAATACCATCCCTTCTGTTCCCCTTGGGTGGTCTTTATAGACAGGTTTCACTGTACACATATTTAATCACAGCACAAAATATAAGTGATTTAATTTATTATCAGATTTGTATTATTTTTCCCAACTTAGTTAAGAATTGCTACAGGATAAGTATGTACAAGAACCAACAATGTTAAGTGTTTGTCATTGTTACATTTATTGAATGCTATACTTATACTAGAAATAGAATGTTAAACAACCATCTCTGATGACAATGATCAAACTCCTCACTACTACACCTAATTACATATTACACAGGAGGACTGGTTGATTCGGTTTCAGGATAATGTGTCTGAGTGAAGTATCATGTCAATGTGTTTTCGGCGTGATATTTCAGTGAGACAGCACTGTAAAGTCAACATAAGTGTGCATTGTCACAAGCAGACACCATCTTGATATGACCTATACATGAGTTAAATGGAGGCTAAACCCCAAAAAACAAACAAACCAATTAACAGTCAAAGTTAAATTTTATGTAAAGTACATCTACCGTACGTGGTGACAAAATATTGATATACATTGTATACAAATTATGTTCTTGCATATTGTACTTACTCTGATTTCAACCTTTTCTCCTTTATTATCCTCAATATAGTTGAGATTAGGATTAGCAACTATGACTCCAAAGTCATTTTTCAAGGCCCATTCTATGTATGGCAGCTGTGTGCCACTGTCCAGGCAATCATTAATGATCAGTCTGAAAGAAAATCATAAATCAGGAACATTATTCTACATCTTCTCTAAATACATATTCAATGTTTTATTTTTGTGGGACTTGAGCAACAGCTTTATTCAAGTGTAACAAGCAACAATATTTACTCTTAAGCAGAAAATGTAGGCTACTTGAAAAAAGCAATTTTAGTTTGTAGTATTCTTAAATGGATGTATTCATGAGGCTACCTAAATAAAATCAATTTGGAATGTTTATGAAAATACATAATTTGTAATATAGGATGAGTAGTTAAACACAAGTTTTTTTCTTATAAAACAAAAATTCAAGCGCTTTATATCCCTGTTTCAGTTTTTATCATTATCAGTCTGTAACAATTGTCCTTAAAATAACATCATCTTGGATGCCTAATATTTAGCTCAAATTGCTTTCTTTTTTTACCTGCGAGCCCACTGCCCCGCTCTAACAGCACCTGAACCATGTATCAACAACATCAGTTTTTCTGCTTTTGTGATGGCATTTTCTGACATAAAGAAAAATGTCTGTGGTTCCCCCTCTTCTGCATCTTCCTGTATAAAATAAGAAAAAAACATGTAAAATGGTATAAAAAAAAAATTCTTAAGGTCCTAAACACAACTACTGTACTTACAGTCATAGTCATTCAGTACATAAAGTCATATTACTGACATACCTGTCTAAATTTCAAAATATTGTTTGTTTGTCAATTTTTAAAAACATAATAACAGTACAATATCCTCTTTGCTGACAAGGGCTGTATTGTCAGAAACAGCTGTCCTGGTGCACGGCAGCTCGTCGAAAGACAACTTGTCGAACAGACAATTCGTCTACAGGTACAACTGGTCAAATGACAACTGGTCAAAATGACATCTCATCAAAATGCCAGTTCATTGATGCGTCAACTTGGCTAAAATCCATAAACACTAAACACCTTAATCATATGACGTCAACTCATATTATATTGTATTTTGTTATTTGTTTTTTCATACTATCCCATTGTGCATCAAATGCCGCGAAGAGAGGAACAAAACCTAATGTCTTACTTGCGGGAATAGCAACGAATTTAGCTTTGTAAGCAGAGATGCAGATGATGATGGTATTCTCTTAATTGAATAATAATAAAAAAGAATATTTGCTGTATTTATTGCTTTATGTGTTGTACTTCAAGGCGTATTTCATATTTTAGAGTAGTGGGTTGGTATAATCATGATCATGGATACGTTTTTCTTTGCCTATATAAATAAAGAGTCTGTATGATCCAGAATTTCTTCTAACTGCCTGCAGTGGACACAATCTTGAATTACTCCAGGGCTGTCTGTCTAGTATCCATCGCACCCACATAGGTATACATACAATGTATACTGTGCAACCTGCTCTAGCGACCACCTCTATAAAGAGACCATTTGTACATAAAGACTACTAAAATCAGGTCCCTTGAAGTCTAATTACACTTATTGTTAGACCACCTCCATATAAAGACCCCTCTTTTCTGGTCTCTTTGGTGGTCTTTATAGACAGGATTTGACTGTATTATACTGTTTTCCTTACAGTTATGAAGTAACTTACAGGCAAGCAGATCCTCTTCAGGTTATATTTCTTTTCCATCAACTCATAAATGTACTCAGTCACAAGCTGTTCATATAGATGTAATGCAATTAAGAATCATTTTGAATGTACACAACAAAGAACAATTTTGTAATGCCCTAATGGGTCATCTTTCAAACTGTTGACAATAGAAAATCATTCTTATACAATGCTTATTTATAGCATAGGATGAAGAGTTAGACAGAACAATTTAATTATTTGTTAACAAAAGATTTTCAAATGACTACTCAAAGGAAAATTACATGAACTTGTCTTAGATAATGTAGGTGAGATTGGATTTTCTTCTCGTGGTCTTCATTATTTAACACTTTTAAAATTTATTGCATTACCTGATCTGAATATATAGCTCCAAATTGAAATGACAGCCAACAACAGATATAATTTAGAAATTTTCCTTGAAAACTGAATACCCATAATTTTTCTGATGTACATAACAAAGTTGTTGAAATTTGCATTGTACAGAGACAACGGGAATCGTCTGCAGGTAGACAAGTTGGATGAACATCTTTCATCCCTTTTTTTTATCAATTAACATTGTTATATAATTTTATAGTAACTAGAAAACAATCTGACATATATTAGTTCTAGAGTTGAACAAGTTTTGAATACTATTAATATATAATTATAAGACAGAATACTTACCTTCCTTATTAATAGATAATATATATATATAAAGCATCGTAACTTTTCCTGTTAGACTTATACTTACCTTTCCCAAAGCTTTGTAATGTTTCTCTTTAGACTTACCTTTCCCAAAGCTTTGTAACGTTTCTCATTAGACTTACCTTTCTCAAAGCTTTGTTATGTTTCTTGTTATAATTACCTTTCCCAAATTT